>AFRD01000188.1:0-61743 GCA_000222875.2 Periglandula ipomoeae IasaF13
AACTAACACTACTTTCACCAAAGTAGCGACATCCAAGCGACACAATTAAGATTCTTAGTGTTCAGATAGAATTCACTCTAAAGACATGTCTAGGACGCTTCCTACAAGCCTTTTTGTTGCTAGTAGCAGAGAATCCAAATCCCTCTCCAAAGCGTCGAATCTTTTTCTCCTGGTTCCCCATTTCTCGCAGCTAGTCCAGCTCTCAAGGCGTGTTGATCTGTCGTGACAATATGTCGTGATCACATCCGAATCTGCGCTCCTGTCGTTCTCTAGGCAGTCATCGACAATGAAATGGATGAGTTTATCCTGCAATTCGTAACTCAGGTCAAGATTAGATTTGCTGAACTCGACAGCTTCGGTATCTGCCCCGTTAGTCACGGCATCATGTGTTGAGCCAAGAGACAGCAACTTCTGCGGGCTCTTGTTCAGGTTCAACGTAGCCTTCCGCACTGCCCTTGTCCGCCTTCTCCAACGCATCATGGAAATTGCCAAAAGCGTAGATTAGCTCAATACCATGGTGTGCGATACCTTGCGAGGGGCCCAGAAAGGGATTACCGAACTCGATGTGGTAAATTTGAACTCCCAGTCGTTTCCGATTTTGACCATGGGAAACATTTTGATTTTCACGGTAAGTCTTGAAGAACTCGGCCGCGCGATGTACTTTGTATACCATTGTAACATCAGAAATAAATTGAGTGAACGCCAGAAACAGCTCTTTTTCAGACAATGTGGGTAGGATATGATACGCCTGAAGAATAGTCTCGGCTGCTGCCTCCGAGGGATAGCTGGATGTGAGAAGATAGTGGAATTTGGCATAGTCCCAGTTAGCCACTTGAACAAAGCCGCTGAACTCTTCAGCTGTCGCCCCGACCATGATTTGGACTTTTTGATCTGATGCCTTGATCTGACGGTCCAATTCGTCATCCCCAAGGTGGACGGATACATCACAGCCTAGGTTGCTTGTCTTGATGCTCAGTTCATCGACGACCATTGGGAAAAACCTCCAGTGCAGCTCCGAGACGCCACGAAGCAGATCTTTCGCAGGTATCCGCTTCAACATGTTTAATCGGTTGGCCGGGCTTTCAGCCTGGACTGCAAACATACGACACAAGTCTGCCCAGCGCTCATCTGCTTTTCCCAACGATCTGGAATCGAGACCTCCACACGCCCCCGACAGCAAGCCGGCCCTGCGGAATAGCGGTGCTTTTGTGTTGAATTCAGCTTCGATCAGGTGGATGTGACATGAGACTCCACCAGCAGAATGACCCATGATTGTAATTTTAGTGCCATCTCCGAATGCAGCGATGTTGCGCTTTATCCAAACTAAAGCAAGCTTCTGATCATGGAGCCCGAAATTGAGGCCTTTGAAAGAGGCATGACTGCTTTGGGTTGCAAGCATGTCGGACGAGGCGCCGAAGCCAAAAATGTTGAGACGATAATTCATAGCTACTGCAATGAATGGTGTCTTCTTCGACAAGGCTCGTAGCACCAGCCGGGCGGGATCTATGCATGATTGTGCAATTAGTGGATGCCAGAGTCTCGTCACTGAAAATGCGTTATCACTCATAATGCAGGGGCAACATACTCCACGGAGGATCTGTCGCTGCGCCATCCGCGAAGCCTCCCCCCATGAATCCAGACAAGCACTGGTAGTCCAGTCGCATCAACATCGATTGTGTGCCACGCGAGAGCTTCCTTGCTCGGACGCACGATGAAGAGATTCAAACACTCAAACTCGTCCTCCCGATCGCCGGGGAATGGTAGGTATGACTGAAATAAACGTGTGTTGGGCAGACTCGGTGTTGGGCATCGTGGGCTGTTAAATGATCAAAAACTATGCATCTGTTTGGTGTTGACTTAGATAAACTCCGCTAGAATGAACCCGAAGACGCCGACTTACCCATTCTGTGTAGCGTCAAATACATCGCGGGGCAATTGATCCCTTAGCTGCGAGTGTTCCCATCGTCCTGGCACATGAGCGTATGGAATGCCGCGAAATTCTTCAATGTCATCTGAGATGGATGACCGCCTGCCGACAACCGTTTGGGTGTAGCTTTGGGAAGTGGCTGTTGGTAACAGCACAATGGCAGACCGCTCTGGCTTCAAGGAAGGATGCATCATGAGAGCGTAAATACCAATCTAATGGGGAAGAACAGCGCCACGATCCGATATTAGATCCAATACGTCCCGTAGCAGCATGATTAATGCCACACAAAAAATCAGGCGTGGCCACGCCACAACTACCAGTCTGGTGCTTGAGATCCCCTTATATACCGTGCGACCAGACAATTAATATGACCCACTCTGACTCATCCGGACTGAATAGATCAGGTGAGGGTTGCCCTCACCAGCGAGCTAAGGCATGTCGTATTCTCTGCTATTTCTGTAATCAACTTATGTTTTACTCTTCCGTCCGCAAGTGCTCGCGAGAAAGGTCTAGATATCGGTCGCGTAAGCGAGGATGGTAGTAGATGTAAGAGACATTCACGAAGCGGGTACACGCGATCGACGGACAACAAACCTTGACGAGGACTCGGATTGACAATGCGATGACTTAACTCGAAATAGTGGCAGGACGTTGGTCGTAGATCGCGGGAGTGTGTTTGTGTAAAGGCCCAAGAAGTTCATCGTAGCGGATTGTGATTTGCGTCCAGGTACAACAGAATGTCTGATCTGCAAGTGTCCGAATCTTTCTGATAAAGTGGATTAAAACTCCAGTTCGCCGGGACTTATCCGACTTGCCCGATTAGGAAACCTCGAATCCGGCTGCTCAGGTCAAGCGAAAACTTTCGCACCGGCCACAGGCCCCTTCGTTGCCGTCGGCACCGGGACCTCTGTATCGAAACAGTGATCTACAAGGGGCACAGGCTGGATCCTCGCACGATTTGCGGTTATTCAAGGATATTGAGCATCCAACGCACCGAAGGGGAAGACGTTCCCGAAAGAAGCCCCAACCCATGTCATAACGTGGTTCGAGAAGTCTCATTTCTGGAGTCGCCTAGCGCCGAAGAATCGGACTTATCTCCGGCCGCTTGATATTCCGTGGCTTTTCCTCGTCTCTCAAATTTTTGCCCCCGGCAAATGCTCAGAGGTACATGCTAAGGGTTTGATTAGTTCTTTTCAGCCATCAGTGATAAATAAGTATTGATCAGCCTTAGTCTGGCAAACTAAAGACTTAGCGTCAAATTTACAATTGGCTACGTGCAAACCCATCAGCAGGAGCGAATATGGAGAGAAAAGGCCAAGACCAAGTCGGATATCAACAGGGTTCTGAATCTCTTGGCGATGGAATTGTCTCGACATACGATTCATGTACCCGGCGATGTGGCACTGGGCTGCAGTGCGGTGGTCAATCTATCGGGACGCTTAAAGCGCCGTGAAGGTGATGAAAAGAGAATCCTGCATGACCCTAAGTATCACACTTACTACCTAACTTGGCGAAGCACACCCACGCCTTAGATCTGCATCCCTTCCAAGACTTGGCTTGGAGCTATCATTGTTCACATCATCCCCTTTCTAAGTCAAAATTGCGAGACGGACCGTCTTTAGCTTCGAATCCATGATCACTGAGGCAGCAACGTTGCTCAACCAGAACTGGCACCAGGAAACCAACTTTCTCAGCCCGGACATTCAATCACCCGCTAGCGTAGCTGTCAACCACCCAGGGAAGCTGCTCCGAGCCCACTTTGAGATGGGCTCAAATGAGACTACCATTCCCCCTGTCGCCATGAGAAGAAGAGTATCTATCGACCAGTCACAGGCGAGCCCTTGGTGCCAGTTCCAAGGGTCGGGCCTTAATAGCCTCCCATTACCACGCTATTTTGAAACCCATCGTGGCTTGCAAAAGTGCACAAACGATTCATGACAGAAGCGATGATCATGGCAGCAAGACTCATTAATATCGGCGTTAAGAGCCCGAGTGATTCAGGATTTTTCGACGATATCTATGTAATTATACATAATTGGTGGTGTCGGCCGACCCCTCGAACCATTGCAGCGTCGTTTTGCGACGAGCCTTGGACATTGAGATACCGCAAGTTGGCGATATTGTTACCAGCTGCTGTGATGGTACTCTCGCAGCCACCACCGGACGTCGACCTGACGGAGGATAGGAGAGGTGCTTTCGTCGCTGCGTCAGTGGTAACGTGGTTGATTGGCGTTGGAGCGGTGGCATTGCGTCTTTGGAGTCGTCGATTGCACGACGCATCGCTCTGGCTCGACGACTGACTGATTTTGGCGTCTTTGGTAAGTCTATGAGCGATAATGGAAGGGAAAAGAAGATCACGAGGGTGTTCGAGAAACTGATGCATTATTGATAGCCCCCCTCGGCTGTTTATGTCTTCGTGATGGCAGGATATGGTATGTTTTTGTACAACACCACGTTTTCTGAGATTAATCCAAATGAGAGCTAACGGGAACAATAGGTGTCAGTCGCGGTGTAGGACAGCATATCTGGGTCACGCCGCCCGATTCCATGATGGCATGGGCTCTGGCACTATTCATATCGGAAATCACCTACGCCGTCACCTTTACTCTCGTCAAATTGTCCATTCTCGCCTTCTATTGGCGGAACTTCTATGTCCACAGGCCCATCAGAATATCAATCTGGGCATTGGCGACAATTTGCATTCTATGGGGTCTTGCGACGGTAAGTTCGCTCAGTACGTAGAAAAGTTCAGTGAATAACAAGGGATTGACATCGTGGAAGATTATAGTAGCGCTCGTAACATGTCAGCCCACTCACGCCTTCTGGTCTCGCTTCGATCCAGATCATCCTCTTTCGCCGTCCGAGTACTATTGTGGTGTGGATGACCTCAAGTTCTTCTATGGGAACTCTGTTCCGACGATCGTAACAGATGTTCTCATAATGGCGCTACCTGTCCCGTACATTCTCGCGCTACGATTGCGCAGTGCGCAAAAACTTGCGCTGACGGGTATTTTTCTCGTCGGAATATTGTGCGTATCTGTACCATGCTCGAGACCTGAAAGGGGACATACTGACATACGCAAACAGCGTGACAGTGGTTTCCATCATTCGATTGCACTACTTGGTCAACGGAAACTTGAAGTCAATAGAAATTACTTGGAACTTCTTCAAAATAGGAGTTTGGTCCATCGTCGAAGGAAATGTCGCAATTCTCTGCGGTACGCCACCGCTCTCTTCATTCATTATCTGCCCGTCCCTCCGTGCTGACAAATTCTTTGCAGCCTGTCTTCCGTTTCTGCGACCAATCTTCAACAAGCTATCCCTCGGCATGTTCCACATTTCCTCACTGGGCTCGAATAAAGAACATTCAATGAATCCCTTCAGAAGAGGTGTTCGAAGCACTTCACAGCGGTGGGACGAGGTCGGCCAGCGCGGCGAGTTGTCTACTGTTGTGAAGGCGAGAGGAGATCATGAAAGTGACAAGGATCCCCTTGCCAAGGATTCGATAGCGTTGCCAGTACTTGGAGGAGGCGACGCGGCGGGAAGAAACTCACTGAACAGTAGTAATGACGAGCTGAGAGATGGGCCAATAGGAGACCACATTGTTGTGACGACCGAATTCATGATGCAGCATAGTCAGTCAAAGTCGAATCCGAGTACAAGGTAGCACACAGATTGAACGTAATACTCATTCCAGTAGAAAGTAATGAATCTCCGAATTTAGAATAGAGTCAGCCTCGCTCGCTTTCTACAGGTTGCCTACGTCTTAAGGGAGGGCAAGTGCTTTAAGGCAAGTGATAGTAATTTCAGTCGCGACGTCTGGGGCCGTAGTGATTACGACTTTTCAATGTATTATTTGCTATATCATTCACAAGTTTCGGCGACAAAGCGTCTGGAAATGCCTAGTGCAGTTGTTTTGGGGTTGTTGGAGAACGAGTCTGTGGTATCTGAGGGTATCCGTGCTGGCATTGCTTTCCAAACTATTTACATGCGTACTTCGACCTTTTGTATTGTTAATCTCACGAAGTATAAAAACGAGTGTCAGAGTGAGATATTGCGTGACAAAGCAAAGACATGTATATTATTATCCCAGAGTATTCCCTACGGCTGAACACATTGCGAGACGCTGTTTGCGTCTTTGATCATACAGAGCAAAGAGTCTTGAACAAAACACCGCCAATACCAAACATCTTAACAATAAGCCTTGACATGCACATTACAATTGGCGCAACTGCAAGGAGCCTCGGACACTACAAAGAGACCACTCGTTAGCACCAGCTAGCGTGGATAAAAGTTGTACTTACAGCCTCCACAGCAAAGATTGTCGTAGGCGCAGCCGGGTGGCTCGCTATCAAACTCGTACACACCGTGAGGAGTTTCGTATTTGAAATTCAGCGGCTTGGCAGGGGCGGTAAATCGTACTGTCAGCTTGTAGCCGTCGTTGCAATGTATTTCACCTTCCTGCTTGCTGAGGCTCTCCCACATGCCGTCACAGATGGTCTGGCCATTGTCCTTAAACGTGAGTGCAACAATGACGGACACACCGACGGATGCTTTACCATCGATCTCCACGCAAGCCAACGCTGTGGTTGCAAGGGCCAAAATGGATGTGAGGACCTTCATGGCTAAGAGGATGCAGGACTTTCAGCAAAATAAAAGGTAGAGTAAAATCTGATCATGAGACTAGTCGTTGGTTTGTTTTGTTATCACTATTCATCGTATCTCCAGCTTTCGAGAAGATTGGTCTGCTTTATATCCCTTTCACTTCCTACTCATTGGACTTCAAACCGAGACTTGTTTCCTTATCCAAGGCCCAAAGAGGCACCTGTGGTGAGAATATGACGTCTACATGTTCTTACAATTGACCTAAGTGTTATGTTTAAGCTTGGTGCCATAAAAAGATCGTTGCGCACGTTGGACATGGTATTTTTTTGGTAAGGAAGTGGGAGATCATGAATCTCGTGGCGCCGAGATGCGCTTATTTTAGGATACAGCCTCTGTTTAGCTAAGTAAAGTGCTTACGAGGTTGCTTGCTTCCCCGTGAACCTAATTTAACTTTATCAAAAAGTCGTCGATACTCTTAATCAGAAACGGAGTGGCTTGGAACTTTTGATCTAGTGTAGAAGCCCAGACGTCATAACAAGAATCCCGAGTTCCGTGTATGACGTAGGAAGGAATTGATGAAACTGTGTCGATCTAAGAGGTATCTAATTAAAGCTCCTGCTTACGTGACAGGGCAAATGAACCAATAAAGATCGCTACCGGATGCCTCTGAAGGGCTGGGACTATCTGTAGGTCTTTAACTTAGCGTCGTACAATGCGGCTAGTCACCGAAAAGAGGAGATGGTGAGACTTTATCCCCCATTTTAAAAATCTTTCTTTTCTTGAAGCTTTTACATTTTATTTCATTGTCTTATAGCTGTTAGAAGAATCTTGCTTTCGTAGCTAACAAAGGTAGAGTTTGGTGGCTGCGCTGATAGCATGCGAAGTCCGGGGTAGCGATATTCATCCACTCCTGTAAATCGTCGTAAAAGAGGACTGCTAAGGCTATGAAATTGGGTTCATTCTTTTCCAATAAGTAGAAAATGGGTCCTTACACGCTTGTGTACTATACTTACGGCGGCTACAACCGTCCACTCTATGACAAGATGTTGGCTTAAGTGCTCTACATTTGGACTGCAAAGTTAAGGAGCTGTGAATCTTTCATGTATTAATGGGCCATTATTTACTTGGAATAGTCCATATTTTGACTTCAAATTGAACTACCATCCCGGTTGCGATGCTGTTGATGTGCCGTCCCAGCATATATGACGTGTGCCACAACTCGTCAAATACGTCAGATAACCCCTATATTGACTCAATAAAACGTTTACTAGACATAGAAAAGTAGAATGGAGGAGAAAAACTTTTTCAGGACCCGCAAGGCGATAATGACTCTATACCTGAGATCTCTGCATTATGCTACATTGCAGTCGAACAACTATACAAGAAGCTGGCACGGTTTTTCTAGCACAGTAGAAGGAGCTCTTTAAGTGTCATTGGAGTCGTATTGAAAGTTCCTATTCGCGCGAAGGAAAGCGAGGGCAGTCTAGTAGCCAAAATCATGAAGTAGAAAAGTAATGTCTCCGCCGTTATAGAAACAGCAGAAGAATTCCCATGCCATAGTATACAGTACGATCAAGCGGAGCAAACTACTAAATTTTTCATGCTCGTCTACCGATTACTTTGGGCACCGGGGTTGCGGGTGCTGGTTCACTGGAGCAGCTGAAACGGTAACAGTCCAAGACCCGTGAGGTCCATTGACAGTGACAGCAATGTCCGACGCAGCACCATTACGACCAACAGCAGCGGCAACAGCAGCCCCGACGACATCAGCCTCAGAGCTGGAGGTGCTGCACTCCTTCTTCGTAGCCTCGTTGATTTGTCCGGAAATGACACCAGCAATGGCAACACCACCTGCGTTAGCAACGAATGGCTGATTGAGAAAGTGCATGAGGTCGCCACGGGCAAAAAAGTTGGCGGCCTGGATCCAGCTAGCGTAACCAGCAGTGACGGTGGCTCCTCCTGCTGCTCTGATACAGTTGAAGATTGCTTGGCATTGCTGCTTCAAGTTACGAGCCTCAAGTTCGAATGTCGCGGGCGGGTCGTAGCTGACGGAGCGCGATTCCAACTTGTCAAAGTCGTGGACTTCAGCCGAAGCAACGTGAACTGCCTACGATTAGCATTTCACGCGAAAAGTCAATCTGGTTGTTTTTGGCTCATACCACTATCGTCCCATTGATCCGCAGGAACTCCAGTGAAGGCACCTTCTGCAAGTTGATGATATCGAATGGCCTTTCCTTCGAAGACGTCGAAGTCACCGTGAGAGACGGCTAGAATGGGGCTTGCTCCAAGAGCGAGGAGGGAGAGAGTGCTGCAGAGCTGCTGGAAGCGCATGATGGCGAATTTGAGGTGTATTGATCGAGAAGACTGAAGAGTACTGGTGCTTTGTATGATACTGTGGAATTGCTGACTTAGGAGTCGATTGTGTTTGATGTTTTCTTGGACAGGTCGATATCAACTCTTTATATGGATTGATGTCCAGACCTTGCAAAGCTGAACATCACAAGACGATGTCGCAGTTCCTGTCATTTCGAAGGAACAGAGTCGAATCTCGGGTCAGGTTCAACGCTTGTGACAATCCCACCAAAACTACATTTGCTCAATTTAGCGAAGGAAGCGAGATGCCTCCGACTTGTCGCATTGATGAGATATGCAAGCAGCGAATTGCGGTTGCGCCCGCAACCATGGCCAGAGACTAAAATGTTTCGAATCGTCTCCCGCGACTTGTTGCTGCCTTATGCTTAAACTATGCTCGTAGCCGTCTCGAAAATCCCCCACAATGCTGCGCAGGATGTGACATGATGATCCTTAAAAAACCACGAGTTTTTTGTTGAAGGAGCGCGACCCCATATTATATGTGACATCGGTCTCACTTAACCCGAATCCTACACAAACCCCAAACCCGTTCCTGGGCGCTCAATGGCACTTGCGCATTTTCATCACCAAATCGAGCTAGCTGCCTCTCGGCAATTGCGTACTCGGCAGCTCGCGTTCATCAACGGGCCGCAGCGTGGGGCGAGAGCCACTGGCTACGGTTAGATCCCAGGTTGCAACGATGGGAGTTAGTCGTTCGACACATTTCCTAGTATGGGATCGACGGTATCGGAAGATCCGATTGGGCAACACGTAAGATTGTACTTTGATTTCTGAGAATGACTATTCTTGATGTAGGAGAGGCAGCCGTGCGATGACATCAGAGTTGCTGGCAAGTCAACCATTCCACATAGGCTTTTCCGCCAGGGACACTACGGTTGGCCACCCGCGACTTGGCTTATTAGCGGAAGTTGTCCAAACAATGATTATTGACATCTTTAATATCTATGCTGCTTCTTCTTAATTTTGCTGTTGGACGTGGGGTTTCAAGCTCAATCATTGGGGCCTTTGTGTTCAACTCAACGGTGATGATGCTCGTACAACACAAAAGACGGAAATATTAAACACACCAACTCTCCAAAAGAACATTGACGAAGCCGATCAGAAACACACCCTCAATCTTCCCATTCAGCCCACGTGCTAAGCATCATTACATCAAGAATTGAACAATCGACCAATCGACCTCGGTGCAGAGTACCCCCCGCAGCGGAAAGCGCTTTAAACGCGACGTTCCGGCAGGATCTAGCGCGCATAAGACCAGGATTCCTCATGCTCGAAAAAGCCCTTTCCCAGACCTTGTTTCAAAATAACATGCTTCTAGAAAGGATTACTTTCCATGTACCTCAAATGATCGTCACGACGATCGTCCATTCCCAAAGGACTATTCTACTCCATCACCATTGCTGTGCGTGCCGAGGCTTTTCTGAAGGATCGAGCCTTGCTTCAATGACCAACACTATTTCGAACACCACATGATGTATCGGCCAGGAAACTGTTTGAAGATGATATTTCGGCGCAAGACTATCAGTATATAAAATGTGAACGTCGCACAAGGTTACAGCTCAACAACAACACATCACTCGTAGACGACAACATCATCACAACCGCACTTCAAAAAAAAAACCCAAGAAAACTAGCAACAGCCTCAAAATGTTCTCCAAAACCGCCATCCTCACCGTCGCCTCCCTCCTCTTCGTCAACCAAGTCATGGGAGCAGCCATCGCGTCCGCTGAGCTGGAGGCTCGCGATGCTCTTACTGCCACCGACCCTTGTGAGTTTTCGTCCACAAGCCCACAACGACGCCCGATTATACGAGCTTGAAAACTAATGTGTCTCACCCAAGACTCTGTATGCCACTGCCCCGGAAACTGTCGCCACAAGGAGGGCAGCAGCTGCAAGTTTTACTCTGGTCCATCCGATAGTTCCAAGGTTGTCAATGGCAGTAAGTTGGACATGGAAGCCTCCTCTTGAGATCTCTACTAATCCTTTCTACTAGTATGCGAAAAACCGAATGGCAACCCTTTTACCGAGATTGAGTGCATTCCTACTTAGAGTAGCACTGTCGGCTTTGTTGAGACTTGCGGCATCGCGCACGTTGGGGAGCCATGAATTGTGTCTCTATGGGCTGTATCATTTCTAGAATACTACTTGAATTCCTTGACTGTTAAATTGTGTCCCAAAACGCGTTCCGGGTGCCTTGTGCGACCAATGTCCTGCGTGTGCTTACTCTGATGTCGGAGTTGGGGCTAAGGAATCGCACAGAGATGACGCCACTTCGTAGATACGTATTCATGTGAGCTTATATAGTGGGTATTTACAAAAAGATGCAAGTCTGTAACGATCCAATGATCCATGTAAGCCCGCCGTTCCTCCAAAGCGTAATCTTCCCGGCCGGGTCACGTCTAGAGTCACGGCCGTGCTCTGCAGACAGAATGAACATGCTGCTATCCGCCTCTTACTATGCGTCACAAAGTACTGCCCCCGGTAGACTAAGCAGTAGTAGTTGCCGTCGCCGGTGCAGGCGTAGGAGCCTGCGCATCCTCCGTCAGCTTCAACTTCTCAACAAGCTCCCCATTTGTAAGAGCCTCATCAGTCTGAGAAGCCTCATTCCTCGTCTCATCCGTCGTCTGCGTGCCCTCAGAGACTTCACCATTCATTTGCGTTCCCTCCGTGGTAGTCTTCTCGCCATTCGCTGCCTCAGTGGCATGTGGCCAGACCTTGGGCATGGTGCAAATCCTCACATCTCTAGGTTTGCCATTCTCCTTTCCAGTCGCAATGCACGCAATTCTCTTGCCGTCGTCAATCTCCTCCCACAGCAGCGGACCAGTAGGGAAAGACGTGTAGCCATTCTCCCATGCAACGCCATCCCACGATGGATCCGGCACACCAAGCTGTCCAAAGCTGTAATCTAGCTCTCCGCCGTACTTCTTCGGAATATTTCGTGGCTCGATGAATGCTTCCAACGTGGGCTTCACCTCATGCAGAGCCAGCACGAAGATTTTGGACACAGTAATCGGATCGAACCAGCGCTTGACCCATCCCCAAACGGTGCTGAAGAAGAAAGGCGCGCCGATGCGTCTCGGGGTAGTGCGCCGTTGCGAGCTGACTGGCAGCTTGCATATGGGCTTTGAGGTTCCAGAACTGTTTCAATCCAACGCCTGAGATGTCGACAATGTTAGTGCTCATCGTGATAGGCACGTCGGAGTTCTCTCAGTCCGTGAGCTGCGTGAAGAAGGGCTGGTTGAACCGCGTCAGGTTCTCATAGAGGGCAAACAGGCGCAGGAGGCCTGGGGGCGTTTTGGCGTCGGTTTTGGCGTCGGAGAAGGTTGATTTGGCGCCTTGCTTCTCGTAGTCGGAAACGGTCTTGGAGTCGAGGTGCTTGATTTCGAAAACGTAGAGGGGGATACCGCGGCGGTCGCGGCGACCAGTCCATTGGGGATACTATTTCCGGGAACAAGCAATCAGCAATGGTGTCGCAAGGGTTTTTCTCACGAAATCAAGGTTATCCTCACCAGTCGCCGACTCTGCTCGTAGGCATCTAGCTCAATCGTTCGGTACAGCGTGTCGATGTTATTTGTAGCGCGCCAGTCCTCGGTATCCTTGAATTGCTTGTACGCATCTTCGACAACCCATCGCCTCGCGCGCAAGTATCGCCTGTGCAGAAGCAAATCAGTTAGCACAATGTGTCCGTGATTATTAATAACTTCAAAAAAAGGTAGCTGTCGCATTGAACGCCAGCCATGACGGTAAATGCGGCGCACGTGTGTCAAAGATTAGGCAAAAATCACCGGACATCACCTACAATAATGTCTGATCGTCGTGGCTGGCGGGCGGTCCCCTCTTCCACGTCCCTCTCTCCTCCAAAACAGCCTTGAATTTATTCAGAGCATCCTCCTCGTGCTCGCTCAAGTAGCCCAGGTGCCCGCGCGGGTACCCCAACTGGCTGGCAGTTGACGTCGACGATTTGACTCTGGCGGCGGGCGCGGAAGTGCCGGAAGTAGCGGACGGCGCTGGGGCAAGATCGGCCGTCATTGCGATCAAACGACTTTGCAGCTGCAATGTCTCAAGGGCGAAGCGCAAAGGGCGTCGAGTTAGGTGCAAAGAGGAAGGACAGCACGCCGAGATGAAAGAAAAATTAAATGCAGAGCCCCGTGAAATTACTCTATCCACGGCGGTTGGTGGTTTGGGCGGCTGACGGGCTTTTCCACAGCTAGCAAAGTCCGTCAGACGTCAGATGGGAGCTTTTCGAGATGGAGGTGTGGAGATCTCGTCGATGGCGAGCAATCAATCAAGACTGCGACTACGATTATCAAGTCAAGTCCGCAGCCCGCATCCCCCTTCCCGCGCGCTTGCTTGCGCTCCGAAGCCCGGCGTCAGCACAAAAGGGGCTTGCCGGGATGGTTCGCCTCACTGCTTAATGCACAATTTCAGGTTTTAGCGGTGAATAGGGCTGACAGGAGCTGCTTCAGTTACTCGTTTCTAATGCTGGAGGGGAAGGTATCAAACTTATTCGCCTCGGCGTGGCGTGCTCTTGACTTGAACGGTAGCAAGTCTAAGGACTTCTTCGGACACGCTGGCTGGCTCGACTAGAAGCAAGCTAAAAACATGTGTCCGAGACAAGTCGCTTGGCATCTGCATCATAAGCACCAAGAATTTCTCCACGAGGTAATCTTTCCGCGTCCAGTTTTCATCTGACTTTTGAATCATTGTCTCATTCAACTATTGTCCCCTGCTGGGATCAAGGCAAGCTACCGGACAAGATAATAATGTACAGAAAAGAGGTCAAAGCTCTCGCAGTGCAACACTGCAACTAAGTCATCAAGGCCCGGTTCCAGTGCACTCTCTTTCGGCACCAGCCTCACGCAGGAAAATTCCCTTGCTGGGCTTACTCAATGAATATATCCTCTCCAAGCCGACGCAGCGGCAAGAAGTTTATCATGACCTCCAAGCTCCCAAACCGCCGCATAACATCCTTCGCATCTTGGCCAAATCCCATTCGGGCCCGCCCTACACGCTCCCAAGTACCAGCCTGGGTTCGCTCTAATACCAATAGCAAAATGGTGGTTTCTTCAATGAACCACAAGACAGTCATGCGCTCCCCGCGAGCGTGCTGCTCGAGGTATTCGCGAATCGGACTCGGCTTGCTAGCCCCCGATGGCATATTTGATGCATGCTCCGTTCCTCGCCCCCGACTAAGTCGTACATCCACATAGAGATCGTTGAAGACCCATCCAGTGTTATGAACGCGCGCTTTTACTTTATCCAAGACCAGGGGATTCGTGACACGCAGGACGTAGCGCCCTGGCGAGAATGACGGCGGCCCACTCGTTGGAGAGAAGTCATACATCACCTGGCCGCTTGAGCTGAGCACTAGCATCTCGGGAGAATATGCCAATTTGAGTGACGATGGTTCGTTTCGTGTAATTTGCGTTGCCGTCACGTAGTGATGGTTCAGAATCTTCTTTTCCTTCGACGTGCCGTCCTGCTCGATCACGACTACTGAGGAATGGAGCTCGACATCGCCTTGCCAGCCAGCCCAGGTACAGCTGTGTAGGTGTTGACGTCGGTGTGGCTCCGTGCCGCTAGAATGATGCCAAAAACTCGTTGTCAGTGCAAACAAGAGCTTTGTTCGAGCTATGCCATTACGCGCAGCGGGATCCGGCTTCGGGCACAAGGGAATTCCAACAATGCTGCCTAGTTTTCCATAACCGATGGTCTTTTCCAGCCGTTTGCTGATGCCCATGAAAGCATTAAGAGAGTCTTCGTCGAATGTTAGCTTGTGCTGTGTGTATTGAACTATGTGTTGGTCTGACTGGCGGAAGATACTGAGCGTACTAGGCTCTTCCATTGTCTGAGGTAACTTCTTTCAAGCCTCCCAGCTGCCATCAATGTACGAAACACCATTGAACAGGCCAGGTCTGACAAAATCGCTCATCTTCTCTTGGTCTCTGTCGTAATAAGTAGCGAGTGGCAAGACGAGTGTCTCTGGGCAGGACATGCCGTCGCATTCCCAATACATTTGCCGTTCGGTGAATATGAGGCGACGCCGGGCGAGAAGTCCCTCCTGATACGTCCAGCCCCGTGTATACCACGTTGAGCTCTTAACGTCGATGCGAGGATCCCGTAGAATGGAAACTAATTCCACGTTTCCGTCCGCAAACCTGTAGCTAGGTTGCTCTGCTCGCGTAGTTGACCCGACACCAGGCAGTCCGTGATTGGCACTATTGCCGTGGGCAGCAACAATTGTCAATATAGCGCCTTCGAAAATCTCATCCATCCTTTCGATCTGCTGCATTCGTTCAGCCAGGTTGGTCGAGTCTATACAGAGCTTGTCCATCCACAAATAGCGTAGCTTCAACTCTCTCGTGACGGCAATGGCGTCTCGTACAACCACGGGCCAGGAATCCTTTGTGTCACCTCCGGCAACGTAGCTCAACGCCACATAGCTCTCAGTGATCCGTCTCTCCACTACCTTTGGTGGTGACTGGGCACAATCGATAAGCTTGAATCCTGTCATGTCTTTTGATACTTGGCGTCTTCCGCAACGTCCCTGATGATGTCGGTCGCAGAACTGTAACCAATTTCTGGCAATTGACAAGTCCGCTGTTTGTCCAATCTTCCTTCCCGAGATTCCCTTCTGAAGCCAGCTCGAGTCGGTCAAGAGAGCGGGGGGCTCTGGGGTTCGTCGTTCAGCGCTTCTAGCCCGACCCCTTGGGGCCAGTGGCTCCAATGATGCTTGTGGCAATGTTCTATAGATCACTCCACGTTCACGAAACCACTCTGGGTCAATATCCCAGGCTTTAGCACCGTCTCCCTGCTTCTTTGGAACAACTCCGAGAAAGCCGGGGGCCAAGCCTTTGGCCTTGGCGCGCGCGGGATGGTTCATGTCGAACATTTTGGTAGAGTCGATCAAATAGTTTGTGTCTCTGCTGGAGAATGCCGATAAGCTGTAGTCGCCATCTCCTTGTCCAGACACATGCACTGTCCAGAATAGTTTACAGAGCGGGCACTTTGTCGCCCACTTGTTCTCTTCTAGTCCCCGAAGTCTTGAAATAAGGTATTCTTTTTTATCAAAAGCATCCTCCGCCGCGGGATGGTGGACTTTGGTGAAAGAATAGTCAATCTCGTCCAACGTGGTCTCAATGTCAGTTGCCAGACTCGAGCACGAGGAGCACAAATTGGCGTCAACGTTACGAATGGTGGCAGATGCCGGTGCAGATGCCTCGGAATGGGTCGAAGGGCTTCGACTTTTCCGCCAACTAATCCGTCGAATGAGAGATTCACGCCAAGGTGATCCATCGTCGTCCTCGGGAGGTGGTTCCACCGTCAGATGCTGCATCATGTTCTTGAGCGGGTTTTTGGACCGACGGCGCTCAAGGATCGGCCTGCCGCCGCCGCCGGGAGTCAGCGGACTCGGATTATCGGCCATTTCTATGTGTCCCTGGTTATAATCGTACAATGGTGTTGTGATAGCCCTCGTGGCCTAGAATATCGCTGATCAAGTTGTAATTTTGAGGGTGGATACAATGCTAATATGTGACCTGCAAGTATTGTGAACGACGAAGGCCAGTGATCACGCTGCTCAACACATGCATAGATTGATATTGATACAAAGGCCCCAGCTGCGTGAAGGCGGGGCGTAAGGGCTGAAGATGCTTTGAAGCAACAGGTAAATGTAGTCGAAGGCGGCGCTAAGTGATGCGAGGGGAAACGAAAATGCACACGCAGATGCAGAAATGAAAGTAAATTACACAGCAAGTGAAATGAGGAAGGCAAATGGCAGAGAGTACTGGCGTCCGTCGCCAACAAAACGTGACACGGGTGACGAGAGCATGGGCGAAGGTGAAGAGTGAAAGTGCAAATGCGCGTGAACATCCGGGTCTCAAATGGGTTGAGAATTCGACTTCGAATGACATTGCCACAGCATCCTGATGACTGCTCAGATTTGGGTCCAAGTGCCACATTATGGGAAGCGGGTGGGGTCGTCTTCTTTCGCTTGGCTAATGAGAGGCGGAAGGGGGGCTTCAGTTTGCTTTTCTCTCATCTCAGAAAAATGACTGTTCGGGTATATGAATGGTCGAATTCCGTGATTGACGGTCATGTCTTCAATTCTTGGGCGTCTGGTGCTCGGGAGTGCTCTAGCGATTCTGCAAGATCAGCGCAGAGAAGATGAAGGATAAGCCTGACTGACTGACTGACTGACTGCCTGGATTGCTCGCCGCCGCAGGCGCAAGTACATACGCAACCAACGTGCCGGCTGCCGTGCAAGGTGGACAGCCCCTGTCAAGCCAAGAAATCGCCGATGAATAAAGAGTGGAATCTCGCAGTGACGATGCTTGCTTCCCGCTGAGACGTGGAACACTGGCACCAGGGGTCCTCCAATCTTGCAGAAATGAAGGCGGAGAGCGCGTTGGGGCTGTGCTGCGCAGCGGCAAACTCCACCCTTGATTTCTCTGCTGGGTGGACGTCTGTGTCAAACAGCGTGTGTACTGCACTGACAGGCACGGCTGCGCAGCCAGATCGGATCATCGTTGACAGACGGGAGATCGACTGGCGTCTTCGGCCGTTTGGAGATTCAACGGCCGCTTCGTATGAAGAGTCTGGTAGCAAAAGTTTGTCCCTGAGGCTTGAATGAGCATCACGTCGAGTCCAGTGTCCAATATCTGGCGGGGAAGGAGCCAGTCACAGCTGCGACTGCCGTCCAACGCAGAAACGTCACATGGCGGTGCGCTAAACTGTTCGTAGGACCACAATCAGCAATGCTTTCAGCAATGATTTGTCGATTATTTGGTATCAATGCGACTACCACGATAACTGGCTGCGACGTCAATGACCAGTTTTCAGCTTGCCTGCCGTTCCAAGCGCCTGCTGTCTCAGCTCTTCCTCGTCCATAAACGTGTGGTCAAGACTCCATCGCATAATATGCTCAAAATCTCGACACACATGCATTGTATTGAAGTCAAGTCCATGCCCCAGTGGAAGTTTCTCATCGACGCGCAGCAAGATAGGTGTCACATCGAAATGACACATCAGATTGGTTCGAATTATCTCCATGCAATGGTCTGTTCAGTATCCGCCGACGTTAGCCTCAGCTCATTCCCCAGGAATATTACCAATCATTTCTCCAGTCTATACTAAAGGGCAATCGAGATGAGAACTCATCTAAATGATCATTGACCGAAGCAGAGCTCTTGGTAAGCAGGACTTACTAGGCAATGAAGTTGATGAAATCCCTCAAAAGCTGCTTTGTATCCTCGATTACTAGAGTTAGTTGGCGCGCGGTAGTATTGCCCGTTCGTCATGTTCAGGTCCGCGAGCATTGATTCTGGGATTTCAAATTCTCCGACTACCACAATGTCAATAAGTAAGGCCTGATGGGTTCCGTATCGGGAATTTGTAGGAGCAAGGGTAGGACACTCACAAGATTCCAGCTCGAGCCATTTTGCCTCTCGGTCCGGGGTAGGTTCTCCTCGCCATGGAGACTCTTGCCAAAACCCTCCGGCTATGTTAAATTTCCTGTATCTGAGCCTTGTATTGTCCTCAAAGATAGGCGCTATGTCACGTTGTCAGCCATTCGCAAACTCTCCAGTATTGACACGCTGCCTCCTTACAAGCAGGACTAAGCTGGCGATCACACGTAAGGTCACTTGATCCGCCAACACTACGTAAAACCGCCCAGGTAAGAGCTGCAAAGGTCGCAACATGAAGAAAGTAAAAGTAAATCTGCTTGTTGGAGAGAAATTCTGGCGCTTCAGGGTGAGGTTGTGGCTCCTCGCCCACTTCCGGATCCAGCAGTCCGTATTTGGCACTGTCAAGGGGTTGAAAGAGGGTCGACATCTTCTTCATCTTGTAGGACTTGGAAACCATTCAGATCTTGAAGGTTCAATGTCAAGCTCCGTAATTAATCTTTGAAAAATAAGAACGAATGGTGTACGAAGTGTGACACGTGCGCGGCGACAAATGATGATGTGCTTCCGTTCCAGTCATTCGTAGCAAGAAAGGGAGCTTCATCACTGCATGGAAGATCAACACTTCCTGATCCCTTAGTAGATACATGACAAATCATGTATCATGTTTTTGGAAACCTTGACTGAATCATGTTTCCAATCCTGGTATAGTCGCGCCTTTAAAGTAGGGAATAGGCAGGTGTTTGATGCGAAAACAAGGATCACGAGTCTCGATCGGAATTCTATTATCCAAGACTCAGATCACCTCGCTAAAAGAAACAGCTGATCTCACGCATGCGGAAATGCAACCACAGAATACCAACTCGACGAATGAAGCCCAGTCCGGTATAGCGTCATCGTTTATGCAACAGGGTGCGGGGAGGTCACCACCTCAAAACGGCGAATGATTCGGGTGATACAGCCCGATCTGGTTTAGACAAGATCGAGCCAAGCGAGTGATAGGAACTTTGTCATAGGATGTGCGCCAATCATTTAGCCGCAGGTTCCGATTAGGATCAAAAAAAAAGATATAAATAAAACAACGATGGCATATTTGAACAAAATACTGTGAAGATTAAATAATGCTAGCACTGAGAGATCTTACAATGAGAATCACAATTCTATTTTTGGCCTTTCTAGCCACCTTGTGCGCCGCCGCACCCGCCGCGAAGCGTATGTTCAAAACATCCCGTACATCTATTTTCATACTAATATTCATGCAGCTGAGGAGCCTGCAGCTCCTGGACCTGATGTCAAGATAAGCCCTGAGTGGATTGATTTCCGTAAATATGTCTATGCCTATGGAAAGAAGGATTAAGCATTTCTCAAGCTTGTTTTATGGAAAAGCCTCCTCAACTCTTCGGAAGTTATGACTTTTACAATTTGCAATAGGCAGGAATAGGACGAAGTGAATGGATTGGTAAGACCAGTGCATAATTTAAGCCTCGACTTTGCTGTTTCATATCTTCCATTGTTGCTGAACAGGCCAACTCTAAACAATGAATTTCAACACGACGTCGGTAGACGAGTTGATTTACCGCTTGGTAACATTCAGCAAGTCCGGTGGGCATACTCCCAATATGACACCATATCTAGCTTCCTTGGTGCCTCGCCGTGCTCACTTGCTCTGTAATCTTTCTCCAAATGTAGTTCTTTAAAGTCTTCCGGAGTTATAGCATTTGTACTAGTGTAAGTGCCGGCTCGTGAAGAAACACTGTCCGTCAGATGTCGCCTTGGTCAGAGATCATCCCAGCAAAGCCCTTCACGAGTTGATTAGGCTCATCCCTGGCTAAGTCTGCTCATCCAACCTTGCAGCGACCCCCGTCGCTTGCTAGAGTCCTTTTAAACGGCAATGACATCATATGGTGCAAAAGGCTCGAAAAAATTTCTTGCAGTAATGTCAACCAGCGCGCTGACTTGAAGCAACAATGGCGACATAAAGGATTACCTTTCGAACAGAGCCAATTTCTGCGCAATCCTCTCCGAGTCCAAAATGACAGGAGGAAGGCGTGGCGCATGGTGAGGGCTCTGTCGGCGAGCGATTTGTTCTTGACAGGGACTTGCTAGTCAGTCAGAGGGGAGAATATCATGCGATAGATGCGCGGATCCTTAGCTTTAAAGCCAACGTTAGATTCAATGAGACTCAAATGCGCTGTATGTCTGTTTCTTTTTGATCCTTGTTGAGAGACCAACGTACATTATTTCTTTTATATGACATACATAGAAACCGATGTTTGTCTCTAAGCTATGTATGTAGTTTTAATTTCGGGGGCACAAATCTTCGATACAGATTGGAACTTGGGGCACTTTTCTCCAAGATTGTGCATGAAATATGTAGAAGATGCTGATCTTGGCAATGCTTGCAATAGGTCATTCGCCCCATAAACTATACCCTTATCCCGAAATGAGAGTGAGGTGCATTGCTTCCTCTACAAGCATTTATTGACATAACAGAATCCACCGCAACCCTTTCTGCCATCCGGACACGTGCAGCAAATGCGCTCGTTGAACTCAGCGCGCTTCTCATATTGAGCTAGATAAAGATTAGATTGGCCCGAAATGACGTCGGGTGAGAGTTGAGCACTACCTTCCACGCCTGCGCTGTTTATGGGACTTGGTTTGTTCGAAGGGATCGCCGAGGCCAAAGCGGCGCTGAGAACGAGAACAAGTGTGCACTTCATTGCTAGGACAAGTTGTCAGACCAGACACAAAATTTGATCAGAAGGAGTTCACCTTACCGATACCTTATGTGAGTTGTTTGCGAAATGTTATTGTTAATGTTGACAAGATCCTAGCGGAGGAACAAAGTTGTCGAGGAATACGATGCTTTTATACCCAGGCCTGGAAACTAATGATCTGCTTTAGAGTTTGTTAAGTTTTTCCGTACCAATCATTTATGAGCGGGCGACTCGCGGCATTTCGAAATCGGTCGATTCCTAGATTGAGGTATTTAATTATCCCTGCCATGTCTTAGTCTTGATACGATGACTCGACTGCTTTTAGCGCCCCCAGAGCCGATGATCCGAGAATAAGCTCCAGCTATACGGCGTTTTTGACGGGGCGCTGCAGCTTGAACAGTACGCGGTGATCGGTCAATATTCAATGCCGCTCGCTAAAAGGCAAGTCTTGCAATGTCGTACAGGGATAAGTGGATGATGTCTTTTTCCACCATCTGTCAAGATGGAAGTCTAGCATCGCCTTGCAGTACCCCTCTGGTTCAGAATTTGCCTCTTGGAACCTATGAAAGAGAGTCTTTCATGGTCTTTCCCTCGACGCACAAATTGTTTGTTGTCTTGGTGACTGCGAACAGGATATCAGGGGAGGCCAGGTAATTGGTGTGACCACTATCAGGTGTGAGTGCTCCGGGCGCTCCTATAAAGCTTTTTCTTTTGTCCTCAGCCTTGTTATAATCTCTCTGCGATCATTTTGGGGCTACATAGTTTCCAGGTCCCAATGTCAGCGCCGTAGGTAGAAACTCTGCCGCTACCAGACAGCGCTTCTGCCGAGGTAGGTCGATGGATTTGACGAATCTACAGTAGATCATCTGACGTTTCTGCGAGGAGAAAGTTATTTGAAGAGAACGTTCAAAAGTTTGAACTATGTCTGGAATCTCGTTCATCCAATACTGGTTTCTCTTCATCAATAAAACAGTAGCCGTACTTCATGCTGGCCAAGTATGTGAACGCGTCGTCATCTATCTTCTCATATCCTTGCACCCCCTCCAGGCAGTCTTGCCTCACTCTAACGGCCTCTTCTCGAATCCGGTCGTCGAAATCCGGATCCATTTTGGCCAAAGAGTTTTCAATGAGACCAACTAGCGTTTGCGTGGAATTAGGCTGTGATGGCCGGTATAAAAGGTTTTCATTCACTATCACGAAGGCAATCCGGTTTTTGGAAGTTTCCGATGACTCGTATCGGTACATAATGCTGGAGACCGCTGCCTTATGAGGTTCTTTCCATGTCAAGCGTCGGCAAATGATCTGATTCAAGAACGTCACACCTGCATCCAAGATTATGCTGATATCCTCAGGATACTGGACACCGGTACCAACACAATGGTCAACGTCATGGGTGATATGACTCGCAACTATCCCATAACAGTATTCTGACAATCGCAGAATGACTGGAATCCGACCATGGGAGTTTTTATTCTGGCTGAGGAGATCTAAGAAAATATTTGGGGCAAGAAGAGCGTCTGAGTTAGAGAACCATGGATGTCCAGGTATAGAATGTCCTAAGCAATTCTGGACAAAATTCCCATAGGCTGAGCCAAATCGTGCGATACCTGAAGACATTTCATACGGAGAAAAGTATTCCCCGAAGATAATCCCAGGAGTCCCTGAGTTCGCCCCCAAAGACAATAGAGGTTTAAGTAAACAAGCTGTGTTTATCAATGGACGAGTCCACTGATACCAGGATTAACTTAAGTGTCTCAGAACATATGTAGCAAGCGATGAAGGCTGTTCACTTTCCGAGATCTTGGATAGTACAAAATCTTTGAAGGCAGGCCAAGCAATAACAGCCAAGAAGTGAGGCTTGCGAGGTCGATTTTGATAAGGGTACGTCCTTAAGTGATTTCGGTCATACCACCTCCAGCTGGTCAATAACAGCTGATCAACGTGTCTTTTTAACTTAGGATCCTGTACGAATGATATTGTGACGATCGTGTCGTGAATATCGTTGTAGGTCCAAAGATCATGCTCGCATATTTTAGCGTGAACCAAATGACACTTTGCAAGCTGCAAGAGATGTTCGTCAGAGGATCGAATATCATAAGCTCTTATAAGGCTGCCCTCTCCATCTTCAGTGAGGAAGTTGTACACTGATCGGTGTATGAAAACGAAGACGCTACGAATGTCAGACGCCAAACCTCCACAGCGATCATTTCCAGGCAGTCTGGGTGGAAAGACTTTCCCTGCAAGAATATCTTCAGCAAACCCGCACAACGGTTCTGAATATCCATGCGACTTCTTGAGCAAAGTTGGTGCAAAACTTTCTGTGTCAGAATTTTCTCTTTGGAAAGGTAGGTTTCTTGAACAAGGTCATCTGTTGCAATCATCAGCTCCAAGATAGAGACCTTTTCACGAACTATGGAAGGTTGATAGATGTCACTAAACTTTCCCCTGGTCTCTAATGACGTTGAAATAGCACTCATGATTATGTTCAAGTACGTTGCAGGCAGTTGTCGATGTATGACTGTGTCCTCATTGAACCTCGCCCACATATCAGCGTACAACTTTGACAGTTCTGTAGGTAATCCCTGAAGCCGTTCAATGAGCTCCGGTATGCTGTCACCGCTGTCTATTCCGCGTTCGAGGCTGCGTATGGCAAGCCGCAACCAAAGGAAAACTCCTTCCGCTTTCGATACCAACATTTGTAGGATATAAGATCGATTTTGCTCCAAGTCTCCTAAGGGTGCCAACGACGGACCCAAGGTATCCACTGCATAGGACATCATATCACTGAATGTCAAATGTTGTAGCTGAAGATGTTGTTCCGTAAAAAATAGGTTTTTGAATCGTGGCTCGGGCCGACTTGCCAAGCAGAGCTTGATGTTAGGAATAGATCTAAGCTCATTTATGAGCAAGAGAAAAGGTTTCTCTCTATCTTCGAGACACATCTCATCAAGACCATCCAGGAACAAACACAATGCTGAGGTCAAACTGCGGACCACCCAGAATGCAACAGTCTTTAGCTCTGCAACTGACCAATCAGTATCAGAGTCTTTCGAAGCCATTGAAGGAAATTGTCTCAGGACCGCATCTATGCTAGTCACATTACGTGAAATGCAAAAATGCAGTAGCGCGCAGAAAAGTCCTTTGGTATTTCGTTGCATCTCGGAGCCAGGCTTCCAAAAAAAGTGGCCAAAAACAAGAACGTTTGTCTTCCAAGTCATGAGCCTGGACTTCGTAAGTGGGCTGTGCAAGAGGTACTTCATTAGCGTGCTCTTGCCTGACCCTACTTTACCGGAGATCCAGTAAAGCTGGCTATCTGACTTGAGCCAGTCATCAAAGTTATCCCACAGATGGTCATACTGGTTGTTGTTTCTTCCAGGCCCGCGCGGCTCTCTTACCATCCCATTCCCCTGGTTGGAGCCCTCGGTGGAGTGATGAATCCCATCTGCCGGGCCTTCTCCGGATTCGGTTGCTTTGCTCGGCTCAAATATCCACTCGAAAGTCCTTCCATGGGCTTCTGTGATGTGATTCAGTCGCTCATTCGCGGATGGAAACTTCAAACTTCCAAGAACCTGTTTCTGTAGCTGTTCAGACGCAGCCCTAGAGCTAGCGTCACTATCGTTGCGCCTCGTTGCTTGAACTAGCTCCGATAGGTGCGTATTGATGGACATGTCTAGAGTCAAGAGAGACTCTGTTACATATTTTATGACATGGTTCTACACGCGCATCAACTCCTTCGTCGTATGCTCATTTGTTTCTGATGCGTTTTGGTTGACAAGGTCGCTCATTTTTCTGTGGCCCTGTGCATATTGCAACAGAAAGAACCGCATATTCTCGCTAAGTTGTCCGAAGTCCTGGCCACCTAGTTGCGCAACAGCAGCAACTTGATTGCTGAAGTGGAGTATATCTTAGCTATGGTCGTATGTGACAGGGACCTTGAGCATGAGGAATCCGACTCACGAGATATTTACAAGTATTGCTGAATCAAGGTTGTCTTGACAACTCTGCAGGGACTTTTCCAACCCCCGAAGCCTATTCTTTCTCCAATAGGCTTTAAATGCAGTCTTCAGGGTAACACTCAAACTCCCCTTGGCTTGATGATTGCTCAGAAATTTGACCTCTTCCGCGAGTGCTCGGGCCGCAATGTTACACTTTTGAGAGACCTCAGCCAAGTTTCTCTCGTCGGTAGTGTACTGCGCTGGAACCGAGGCATAATGCCTCTCAATCTTTTCAGAAAGAGCAATCATTGTTGCTGCGTTCTCCCTCATGTAGTCGTCAGGCTTTCCGCCGTTGTACACAGAGACGCAAAATGACGCAGTCTTGTGAGCGGCGTTGATCAGCTGCATGACATTGCAGACGACACTGAGCGTTTCGAGGCCAGACATTCTGAAATATTAATCCTTCGGACTAATCAGAAACGATAACTCAATAAATCGTCTATGTCAACAAAGAGCATGGTGAGCTTTTTGCTCTGGTTAGATGAAGAACTTGCCTTCACGGGCAAGAGTCGCTAGACGGCCAGGGCGGGGGGCGTCGGTGCCTAACGTCCGATGGCAACCTCCGTTGGCCACGAGGAGATCAGAACAGGCTGAGCTCAGCTTGATATGAATATGCAGCTGCTTCGTTGGCGTCCTTTTGATACGCCTCACTCTCCTGACCCTCTATTCGCGGGTTACACTCTGAGTGGTTTCTAGCAGAACAAATCAGCCCAATCATGAAGGTAGCGTTGGCATAAAAATGAATGTGCTTACTCTTGGGCACTTGCGAACGTCTCATTATTATGTGTCAATGGGTTTTCATCATCTTTCGGCGTGGCCCTTGCCTACTTTTCTATTATGTTTGCGACCGTCTCATAACTCTTCCTTTCTCACGAATTCCCTGATCTAGTGGTGCTGCACACGATGTCACGGTCCTCTAAACTGGGTACAGCACGCACTCCACCAAGTTTGATATCCCAACGCAAAAGATAATTCAAAAGATATAATATGAAGATGAATGAAGCGTCGACGGTTCGAGACACGGATCTCTTTTCCTCTTCTCTGTCTTCTGACAGAACATATGAGGAACCATCTTAAGTGTGAGTTTGGCGTATTTGCGACAAGGAATAGAACACAACTGCCATGAATCCTCCCACCATGTTACAGCCTGACATAACATTCCATTTCTATTAATGGGGTTCGATAACTTGTCATCTTTTATTGGCGTTCAATAACACCTAAGCTATGGTATAAATCGACTTCCGTATCTTCCGCATCTATAAAATAGGCAACGCCAAATGTCCCGTCTATCAAACGAATCCGCGTTTTCGTCGTGCTTTGAGATTGTACGTTTAGAACATCGTGTGGGTAGTAAACTCGAACCTCCTCCGCGGCACCTGATTTGAGTTATGCCAGCATGATCTCACTCTATGGCCATGCGCACCGAACTCCTACAGCGGCAAGTGTAGGGATGATCCAAGGCAGAATGATGCATACATCGAGTGTGATCCTTTAAGTCCTATGCCAGTCAAAGAGCACTACAATATCACAGTTCCAAAATTAGAGGACGTCATGCTACAAGTTGGTCGGGAAGTGGTGGGTGGCGTATTTCCAAGCTGGAGGCATATACGAAGTACGGGCAAGGTAGCCTTGTGTGTTCAGCCCGGGCGTATGAAGTGTTGAATGACCAAATTGACGCCAGCGGCGGTGGGCCGGTTGCATTTGATTCGGTTGGTCGCCCGGTATTCAATACGATGCATTTCTTTACCGGCGAACGGTCAGGCAGGTATAAATTTGATTAAAAAAGGTTGGCTGAGCAGCCATGCCAGCAATAAGGCCTGGTAGATGTATCACCAGCATGGCTGCTGACCCGATCCATTGCGAAGTCTATTTACTGGAATCATGACGTAGACTTACTTCGATCTCCGAAGCTTTGTAGAAATCCTGATGCAGAATTGGACTGGCCGTCGGCTCGTGATACCCCGAACCCGGCTACGCAAGGCACCTCGCCATCAATGTCTCTGCCCCTGGTTCCAAATTTAGAATACATAAGAATGATGATGGTCATAGCATTTGTGGCATTACCGAAAAATACCACCAGTCATCTCAGCTTCTTCATCCCGAACGATACGAAACACAAAGATCGTCACCGACGGATTGTAAGATGTTCATTTCAGACGTCATATTATGCACTGGAAGGCAACAACAACCGTCTCACGCGCATTGTGTCGAAATTTTTCATGTAAATGCTTACGACCTTGAAGTTTTAGATAGAACTGGGGATGCAGTATAAAAGAGTATGAGTTCTCCTCGATCAAAGACATAATTTCCCATCAAGCAATCCACTGAACACAACCAGACTGCTATCTCAGAAACTAGTGTTGCGTAGGCAACGAGGGTTGCTGCGATGGTGCTGAGGATGAAGCGCATTTTGAAAGTATGCTGTGACCTACTGTGACCTGTTAGCACAAGAAGATGTTGAAAGCAATGAAATGTTTCCAAGATGTGTGGTTCTTACAAGTTGGATTTGTATTGAAGTGTTGTGATTGGAGAGGAAGACTGCAGTTCTGTCGTCTGCACTTTCGGAAACGGAGCATGCAGTCGTGTATGTGAGCTCGAGGGACACCCAGAAGGCGGCAAGTGTGTTGCTCGTGACGGCTGTCCCGCCGGATCTGAGATCTGTGTCTGCGGCGCCAAGAAGCGCAGCGTCATTGACGGCGACTCGATCCTCGAGAGAGCCCTCGATGGTGTTACTACCATGGACAACTTCATCGATGCTGTATTCGAGCAAGACGGAGCCGTCAAGAAAGGTGAAGAGAAGAGGGATGAGAACCTTGACAAGAGGAGCATCTGCTGCAGCTTCCCCGATCCAGTCGGCGGGCTTTGCTGCGAGGCTCATTGCCAGCAGATCGGCCATCTTGAGGGCGGACAATGCACTCCTCAGCACGTCTGCACTTGTGGTTAGAGGCATTGAAAGTTAAGGTTGAGCTTGGGTATCATGAGCAGCGTGGCTGCGTAACGAAACGGCGGCTCGCCTGGTGGTAGAGAAAGGGCGTTGCGCCCAGTTCTCGTGTACTTTGTTTCATTTTCTCCCTCGTTTCTTCTATGTCATTCGTTGTATGTTTACTTCTTGATAATCTGTTTTAACAGAATAGAATGTGCCATATCCCTCTTTCATTACGGTCGCAATTATTTTATGATGCCATCTTGACATTACCGCCAGATGAGTGGTCAAACTTGATAATGACGCCTAACTTACCCTGAAAGCTTGCGCGAGGCAACTGTGCAGGGCCTGTTCATGGAATTGTCTCAGCGACCTATCAGGCCCATGAGTGCTTTTTTGGAACTTGGACTCGATGTCCAAAACTTGACACCGTCTACTTGCGAACAATCAGTCATTAAATACCAAGAATACCCAGAAGTAACAATCTGTCAATCATGTTGTTCAATCAGTTTTACTCTCACGGGCACGAGGGATTCACCCGTCGCAGGGTTCAGCCAACTGCCTGCCTAATTCCGCTTCAGTCCGCTAAACCCGCTGTGACTCAGCCACATGTCCGTGAATGTGCTACAGTATCACCTGCATCGTGACACATACAGGGCTAACTTCCCCACGTGGCTGCTGACTTTTGGCGCCAATTGGGAACGCTTCCTGCCCGCAAGCCAGAAGCCTTTGGCAGGTAGGCTTGTAACTGACGATATCCAGGTGTTTGCTTACCTTGAACATGGAAACTGAGATGAGTTTTCATCTTTGAGTCATGAAATAGTGTCCTTCGAAAGTTGTAGAATTCCGATCATGGGGGAACCCGCGCCCGGCGCCACCGACAAGCCTCGGGGGGCTCGCCGCCACTCCCGAACCCAGCCGAGGAACTCATTATTGTGATGATGATGGCGGGGGAGCGCTTGGCTGTTCTGTTGGTCGAAGGGCTAAATTGTAGAGCGATAGATGTCGGGCACTTGCCTAGTGTTGGAAGCCATACCGAATCGCAGTGTCTATCGTTGTTGGACGGATCTAGCTAATCCACATTAATGGGCATTAAACGTCATCGACCTTGTTGAGGCTCATCCATTATACGGTCTTACATATATAGCTCGTTGCCGACACCACATTCTCTTTTACCATATCATACCATTTCCACAATTGCAAGTCCTATATCTTTCAGTTGCACATTTACCATCCTTATACAGTAAAGCTACGGGGCACGAACAAGATCATGGGTCTCATCGTCCACCACCTCGGCATATCGCAGTCAGAGCGAGTCCCCTTCCTTTGCGAAGAACTCAACATCCCCTATGAATTGAAACTGTACAAACGCGCGCCTAAGCTGGCACCAGCCGAATACAAGGCCCTCCACCCACAAGGTACCGCGCCGGTCATTCAGGATGGCGATGTGACGCTAGCAGAAAGCGGCACATGCTTGGAGTATATCGCACACAAATTCGGCAACGGCAGACTCTTAGTCAAACCGTCAGACCAAGCGTACGCAGACTTCATCTACTGGTGGCACTGGACGAACGGCACATTTCAGCCTACGGTCAGCAGAGTGATGATGTGTCGCGCGGCAGGATTGAATGAAGAACACTGGATAGTTGCGCTGGGAAGCAAAAGACTCCGGGCTGGGTTGGAAGAATTGAACAAGAGGCTGGCGAATAATGAGTGGCTGGCAGGCAATCAATTCAGCGCTGCGGACGTGATGCTCATGTTTTCGCTGACGACGATGCGATACTGGTCGTTGTATAGTAGCAGGCTATGACAACATCCTCAAGTACGTGGAGAGTGAGCAAGCGAGATGGGTATCAACGCGCGATGAAAAAATGTGAGCCAGATCTGGAGTTGTTGTTGGGGCCGGATGCGCCAGAGTCGTCGATGGCTTAAATGATTGGGATAGACATTAAAATGGAATTGGACAGGAAAAAAAAGGCGTAAACTCCTCTTAGGCAAACTGTTCAATGGCTCAACTCATAATAAATCCTTACAGTATATGTCCGTTAGCACGAAAGAACACCAAAAATGGGTACTGATGAGTGTCTCAATTATGTATCGAGAGGCATCAAAAACGAGTTCGACGTCGTCGTGTAGTAGGCTATCTGATCGAGACGGATAATCTTACGGCTCTTTCTCCAATAGCTCCCACCGTTTGCATGTACTTACTTCTGGTAATATTATGTTTTGAAGTTGGACCTATTGTAGGCACAATTAGTTGGTGCCTACTCGCAGCTTACAGCCGACCCCACACTGGTGAAGTTGTTATTGCCATCCTGTGATTTAGGCAACGAGATAATTTCCACGTAAAAAGCAATTTAAATAACCGCCAGACGATGTTTGTAGATCTATTCTCTTCCCCGTAATGAAATCAATCCAGCGACTGAAATAACAGGCGGTTATGCTAATCTAAAATTCAGGTTCTAATCCCGCAAGCCAACCCTATACCGTTTTCCGGGCATCCCAATGGCAGACATTCACATTGTCCCCATTGTCAGAGATGATTTACTTGATCTCGTGGATCTCTACACAAGGGCTTTTGAGAGTGACGAATTCTCCAAATTGATGCTACTTGGGCGAGAGGAAGGCACGCATCAGCGAATCATGAGAAAGTCTATCGAAACATGGATGACGGATCCAACCGCAACACTAGTCAAAGCAGTCAACTCAGACGGAAAGCTTCTGGGATGGACCTGTTGGATCCTTAAAGAAGTTGAGAACAAAGATGGCGCAACCAGCCCGATAGAGTCGCCTGCCAGACTCGAATCCAAGGTGGCAGGAGATTCACTACATAGAGACACTCCAGAGAAAGCTGCTTCTCGACCAAGTGCGCAAGCGGACACTATCAACTCTCCACAAGCATTGGGAAAACTTGCGTTTGAGGATAGAATGCGAGCAGAGAAGATGCACCTACGCGGCAGGCGATACATGATCCTCCAAGCCATGGCCACCGATCCGCAGCACCAGGGCCGAGGAGTTGGATCTTCATTGACGCGCTGGGGCATCGACAGAGCCAATGTCCAAAATTTGGCTTGCTGGGCTCATGCTTCTCCGGCCGGTCGAAAACTATACTGCAAGCTGGGATTCGAGGAGGCCGGGAGAGACACATACGACCTCGGTCAGTACGTAACGGTAGAGTCGAATGGTGAACAGAGCCATGATTGGACGCGGTATACGTTCTACTACCTGATCAAGCCAGTAACAGGAAATGCCGGGTGATTTCAATTCGGCTAGTGCGACAAGATGGTAGAGTCAACTCTCCGGAATGCACGAGCGGGTGACACAAGCGAGGAGAGGAACAATTGGAATTGGGAAGGCTTAGGAACGCTTCGGAACTGAGGTGCCGCTAGAAACGGAAGGAACTTTGGACGAGCAATTGAAGCCCCGTGCCTGCCCCTCGCAGCCGGCCGGCTGACCAATTCGTCATTTCAGCACGCAGCGTTCTTATCAATCAATTCAAAGTCTTCGGGTCCAGTCCGGACCAAATAGCCAGGCTCTAAATATTCCCCTCTATGTCGCCATCCCGCCAATTGTATTTGTGCTCCGCCCGTCTAGTCTCATAATTGATCTCATTCAGTTTTTCGTCCTTCTACATCCCCAAGCATACACAAGTCATCAACATGGCCACGCCCGTGATCCACGAATACCCATCCCCGCTGGCTGGTTTCGAGAACGCGCCGCCACTGTCCACAGACACGAATGAAGATGGCAAGAGCCTCGTCAATCCGAAGCGTGAGGGACTGAGTGAAGCATATGAGCGCTTCACCGCGCCGCTAGACAATGGCAGGCGAGGCGGCTTGTAAGTAAATACTCCGATGGCCTTGCAGCTGCAGCATTCGAATGGACAAGGGTTGACATGGTCGTGCTAGCGACATTCACGTCTACTATTTCCAGTCCAATGCCAAGCAGACCAAGTACGCACGTGAGCTATGGGAGCGCATCAGACGAGAATGTACGTTGTTTGCCCTTTCTATCCCATTTCTTCACCCTTAATACGGCCATCGTCGAGACTCTCCAGGGTCTTAGCCTATCACTCCCCCTGCAACTCCTTCTAACGTGCCCTCTCCGGTCCCTGAACTCAGGGTCTACAAATTCTGGGAGCGTCCCATTGGCCCACACCCAGTCGCCATGTTCGAGGTGAACGTCTTCACGCCAACTCAGTTCGGCGCCTTTGTAGCCTGGTTGACGATATGGCGCGGGCCCCTGTCTGTGCTCATTCACCCCAACAGCACTGCGCAGGAAGGCGAGAACAAGCATGACGTTGAGTTGCGTGATCACACACAAAGGGCGATCTGGATGGGCGAGAGAATCCCGCTGGGCCCTGAGCCGCTATTGGGTTGAATGCAGCCCTGCATTTCCAGTATTCAGACGTAATACATCATATTTTGTTAAACTACCGTGCCCTCAATCACAGACTGCGATCACTGGGAATATTTTTTTATATATTCCAGTACTGGCGATGTCTTCACCCTGTGACGGCATACTCGGATCTGAGTCAGTCCTGGGCGCAGCGCGTGTGGTAACAATGCCGAGGTCTCAAGATCGGTCACCATCTATTATTGCGTCCGTCGTTTGAGAACACGAAATGACCATACAAGTTCCGCCAAGAACAACAATTCTCCAAAGGTCTTGTTCGCGAGAACGAACAAAGACCTTAAACCCAGATCGAGGCTTCTTATGCCCATCCAGAATGTCTCATCTCGAATGACCATACCCAATGTGGCATCTGACACCGCAGCCGACAACGCCTCGCCATCATCCGATCGCGGTGGACAATATTTCCGCAATAGGCTACCTGTAGTCATGCTCTACTAGCGCGCGTCCCATCCCCTCCCGCCCTATCAATCATCCATAAGCGAATGCGAATCTGCAGCCCCCAGTCCCATGCTTCACTAGTGCATCGAAGAGAGCCTGGTAAAACTCAACTCCAGAGCACAACCCATCCACACCGTCCACATGGCGTTGCGCAAAAAAATAATGCACTTATTCGGAGGTGGGCCGAGGCCGAACGATACACAAACACTGCGCCGTCCATGCCTGACCTGTCAGCTGCAGGCTGGGCAGACTGTGGTTCGTCAGAAAGCCCAGGCCGACGAAAAATCCAGAGAACTGTGCTTATAATTTCCGGTGCCTAGTCCCCGCTCGTTCCCTAGACGACTAGCTGCCATTCGAGTGGGTGACCCTGGCATGGTGTGGTCGGGTTTGTTTAGAATCTGGTAAAGTTAAGCGATTGCGATGACGAGCTGCATGACTTTACCGATCGACTGCTTCGGGGCGTTGGTGAGCCAAGATGCCTTGTTTGCCTACTTGGGCAAGAAAATTCTCGAGCCTTATTGCTCCGGATGTTTATATACATCGGTTCGCCTCACATGTTGTTCTTGGGTCCTCTATGATGTCGCTGTTCCATATGCATGTTGTATTCGAGAGCCTTCTCACCATAGAAAATGTCTCAAGGCCTAGTTCAAGAACCAGCTTCGGAGGAGGTCAAGCCCCAACCGGTGGCAGTTGAAGACAAGCCCAAACCAGTCGCGGACGAAGCAAAGGTCGAATCAGTCCCAACGGAGACCGAATCCGAATCAACTCCCATTGAGACCAAATCCCAACCACTTTCATCAGAAACCAAGCTCGAGTCCGCTCCAGACGAGACCAAATCCCAATCAGTATCAGATAAGGCTACGTCCAAAGCAGCTGCACCCGACACAAAGTCCTCATCACTTTCGAACGAAGTCAAGTCCGAGGCTGTTCCAAATGAGACCACATCTCAAGCAGTGCTAGATGAGGCCAAGTCGAAACCAGTTGGAGACGAAACCAAAGCATCAACAAGTCTCAACCACACCAAGCCCGAATCACTTCCAGATGAGACCAAATTCGAATTAGATGCAGATGACATCAAGTCTGAATCCGGACAGGCTCTCACACCATCCAGCGAGGAGGAGGAGGACGATGGCCAGCCCAAGATCCCGTTACTAAGATTCTGGCTACTATGCACGGGGTATGATTCAACACCACTCGAATATTGAATGACCCAAACTTACAATAGTGCACAGTGTGTGTCTCGGTCTCTTCCTCGCCATGATCGACGCCTCCATCGTAGCAACGAGTTTATACAGCATCGGCACCGAGTTCAACGACATCGCCAACGTCAACTGGGTCGCCCTCGCCTACACCCTCGCCTACATGGGCTGTGCCGTCGTCTTCTCCCGAATCTCCGACATCATCGGCCGCCGGGATGCGTTTGTCGCAGCCTACGTCATCTTCGTCGCCTTCTCACTCGCTTGTGGATGGTCAAAGACATGCATCAACTTATCGCGTTCCGAGCACTCCAGGGCATTGGTGGTTCGGGTCTATACTCGCTAACCATGATCATGTTGCCAGAGATGAGCCCGACGCATCTTCTTCAGCACATCGGTGCCATGATCGGCTTCGTCGTCGCCATGGCTGGCGTTCTAGGACCTGTGCTCGGCGGGCTTTTGACAAGCTACACGTCTTGGAGATGGGTGTTCTGGATCAATGGGCCCGTTGGTGCTGTATCAATGGCTATCTTTTCCCTCAGCTGGCCGAAGAAGGAACACCTTCCGGTGTGGCATAAGCATTCTTGGAAAAAACTCGATTACCCCGGCGCTTTTCTTACTATCGCCGCCGCCGTCCTCGTTGTGTTCTCTTTCCAGAACGCTGGTGGCACATCTGGCAAAACTCTTACGAGCAACAATTGGAGTTCGGTTGTGTTCATCGCGCCGTTGGTCCTGGGTGTTGTGTGCTGGTTTGCATTATTTGTATGGCAATACCTCGTCGAGCACAAGCTCTCAGCGCACTTCTCGCCCATTTTCCCCATACGGTTGTTCCAACACGGCATGTACACGTCCGGTGTGATCAACACTCTCCTCCTCGGTTTCCCATTCCTCCTCTTGATCTACGTGGTCCCGCTACGTATTCAGGTTGTGGGCGGCAAGTCGGCCCTGTTGGCTGGTGTAATGCTTCTGCCCATGCTTATTACAGTCGCGATCAATGGCAAGAAGCCGATGATTGCAGAGTCGCTCCTCGTCGGCTCATGCCTGATGCTGATAGGATGTGGCCTGCTGACGACCTTGTCTACTCACGAACTGGACGCAGCCAAGTTGCTGGGCTTCATCACCTTTTGCGGCCTTGGCTTTGGTCTGACAGTGTCGTCTTCCACCATGATTGCATCGTACGAGGTTCATCCAAAAGACTACGGTAAGTACACAAGCCCAAGGGAAATGCTCAACGCGAGGCTAATGATGGCATAGCATCGGCACAAGGTATACTTGCGCAACTGCGTATCTTGGGAGGAAGCTTGGGTATCGCCGCCTCCACGGCCATCTTGCGCAAGGAAATGAATGGCGCGGCAATGCATGTCGCCAAACGAGGCGCTGAGCAAATAGCTGCCGCCGATCTGCAGCAGGTCAGAGAGACGTACGCAGAAGCCTTCCGGATAGACATGACTGTTGCGACAGTGATCTCGGGTGTGGCGGTGTTGATTACGATTGTTGCCTATCTGCAGGGCCGCAAGCGAACGAAGAAATCGAAAGAAGAGAAGACCGAACCAGTCCAAAACTGACTTAGACATTGAGGAATTTGATTGATCGAGAAAAAAAGCAAATTCGCATCAGGCACAAATATAGAGAGCACTGATTAAGTTTCTGAGACTGTTTTGACGGATACAAGAGTTTCGCAGTCTGGCGCATACAGTATTTTCGGGGTCTAATGATTGAGTAACTGGAAAGATGGCAACATTGAATGCATGTGTGATTCTTATGTGACAGCTGCGTAGATTTGATGACCCGTCTTGTCAGCCAGCGTTGCAATGGCAGTGGGTCTTAGGCACCAGTTGACATGAGAATCAAATGGGTTCAGTGCCGTTTACCCCTGCCGTCGGGGGCCGTTGGTGCTCTATTTTGAAGTGGAAAGGACTTGGAGCGAGTCCAGACTCAACTCAACTTGTCTCACTCCGTTTTGCCAAGCGGCGGGTGATGGTGATGAACCAACGACTTATCCAAACTTGTTAAAAAGCCCGCGCAGACCCGACTTCCTTGGAAATGGGGGCCTTGCGCTCCTATCGGGGGTGTGATACTTGCAGACGATAGAAAAAGAAGGTATGTGACCACGTTTTGACATTTTGTGAAGCCTTCAACACTGATTTCGCCCCCAGTGCGATGGAACTCAGCCCGGGAAACCATGTTCACTTTGCAAGGCAAGGAACTTACCGTGTAAAGGCATTGGACAACAGAGATTTAGATTCATAAATCACTCGTCTAGCCCACTGGCACTCAGGACCAGCGCTGGCGGCTCCAAGGATGTCAACAGCCAGGTGCAAGCGATACAACCAATGGCTTGCACGTCCGCTCCAAGTTTCCAGCCGAGCAATATCTATACGAATTTGCTTCAAAAAGCGGTTTATTTTGTGAACTATCCTAATGCGGGTCGCAACATAAGATGCTTTCGACCTAGGACAATGGTCGATTTACCACAGCAAATTGGCTCCTCAGCCGCCTTGGATGCCGCCTTCAACCTGTTCCTTGATGTGACGCAAGCCTCGCCCTTCCAGCAACCAAGCCTCGAGGTGTTGCGGTCTTATTCCAATGCGCTCAAAACTCTACAAAAAGATATTAATGACCCATTAAGAAGATATAATTTCTACACCTTAGCCGCCGCAGGACTATTAGCAGAAAGCCAGACGTGGATAGGAAGTACTCCAGAGTCAGCCCGCGGACAGGCTGAAGGTATCATACATTTGTTGATCCACACAGCAAACTAGAGAGACAGAGACAAATTCCACACTGGCACATGGAACTTTTTGTTTGCTCATGCCGTAAGTGACTTGTCCCATGACACACAGGCTGTCCACTCGCCCAACCTCTTAACCCGCGACTTTACTTCATTAATAACCAAACGAACAGTTGCAGCACTGTGTGTTTAGTCAGGACTCTCCGCTGGACTGGATCTATGAGACGGGCGCATTTGGATGGCCTTCACCCCCGGTTGGCCAATGTTGTGCAAGCGATGACATTAGCGTCTACGTAATGTTCATAGACTCATTGAGACGACCTAAGCAGAACAAACAAGCAGCTCAACACGCCTATGCCTTGCTGCAGCGTGAGCTAACTGGCATACGGGACAAATTGATCATCAAGATGAAACCAGAAACAGAAGATAAAAACAGCGCGCTGAGCCGGATTGAAATTCAGACGACTTTCAATGATACCCATGGCTATCTACTTGCTATGGCGCTGACACTAAATGCATTTCTCTGTAAATTCTTCCCCCACCAAGCAAGATGGGGAATGGAGCAGGAACAATTATGCATGGACGTCATCGCACTTGCAGAAAGAGCTAAGAACGAACGGCCCTTGACTGCTCACCATGTGTCGCAGGCATTCGTAGCAGCATGGTGTGTGACGAAAAATACGATCACAGAGGCTGTTCTCCGACAGCTCATTGAAGAATATCGAGATACGTACGCTATGGCGAAGCTTTGGGATCAGGTGGCAGGTTGGCAAGCTGCTCCAAACAAGCTGCGGGAGATACCTTGGTTTGTTCTCTGCAACAAGGAAGAGGCTACTCAACACGACTCTCAAGATGAGACTGACGACGTGGAAGCAATGGAAGGCGATTTGAACGAGTACTGTTGTATTTTATAGATGGCCACGCGACCATGGTGCTTTTCGCTCGCTTTTCTGCTGCATTTTTTGGCACAGTCGTTCTCACCATCGTTTGAGCTACCCTTGGCAGTACAAGAATTTTTCAGCAATTGTAGCTGTGTATGTAAACATGGTTCCACGTCTTGATCAATTATTCGCTATATTCTGTAAATATGTTGTGAATCAGAATGACCAGGTGGTCAGTGTGCTTTCGCGCTGATCCGTCGGCTTTGACGAGGTTCCAAAGAGAACGTGACTTAGAACAACCCTAATAGTCCTAACAAATTTAGCTAAAGTTTTAGATGTCACATGATGTTCTTTCAGAGGAATTTCTTCATGGAACTAGATACCTCTAACTCTATTCGCTCTCGGAACTCATGTATACTGCAGGAAGCTCAGGGTCATAAGGAGTTGTTAGTTCTATTCTGATATCCTTCAGCTACTCCATCTTACCAACCTGAACATCGCTTCCAATTATCTATAATCCGCCCGTGACCTTCATTGTTAGAAGAATCAACGACCAAGTACGACTTGTGCATGGCACCTGTGACACAGGCATGATTTGGATAGATGCGGACCGTCTGGCCAACCTCGAGTGGGATCGGAGGCAAGGAAGCTGCATCTTCCCCGTCGGCTCGCTCCCAGCCATTATGGCATGTTCTTGGCTGATTCTATCCACGATAAGCCGCCGCCCGAAACCTTGCAGGCTCGGGGTGTTCTGTGTGCTGACAACTCCCCATCCTTTGTAACCTTGACAAGGCTCCCTTCCTAGGCCGGGAGTGCCGACAGCGACAAGAACTTCAGGTTGATGTCGCTCATGGTCATTGTAAACGCTCACGACTTCAGCAGCGACTGTCAGAGCAATCTCTTCTTCATATCCTCGCGACAACTCTCTCGACCTTGTGGCCAGCTGTTGTAAATCCAGAATGGAGTATACGCCAGCATGGATCTCTAGTGATACTTTAATCCCTTCGATCTCGCCTGACTTGAAACTCTTCAACAGCGTCCGGAGTTCTGAAGCGGCATTCGATGTGTCGGCCGACAGCTTGCTGTCAGTCAAATTTTGCATGGCGAGTGCCTGGGGCGATGCGCCCACGCTAATGTTCACAACCCGATTGCCCTTGTAATACTTGCGCAACTCGGCCAATGCCGCGACACATCCCTTTATCTCCCCAGTAAGGCTGTCCAAGGCATTGGCGGGCTTAACGCCTGCGTAGCTCAAACTGCTGTGCGAATAGAGACCTACAAGGTAGACTTGTCCTTCCTCTTCCAAGCGAGAGATCTCCTGAACAAGACCTCCTTTATTGAGAGAGGTAGCGGGAAGGCCTGCCCGGTGGTAGCCTGTTTCGACCTTGATAAATACGCCAGCAGCGAATCCTGACTGCTCGCGTAACAGACGAACGGCGCCAAGCTGAGAAGGATGGTCAATCATGAAAACAATTGACTCAGGGCCGAGCCTTCGCGCAAGGCTAGCCAGTCGTGGAACTTGAGACGGGGGTAGGGGAATGCCATAAAGAAAGCTCACGCGGCGGCCATCTCGCACAAATCTCTCCAATAGGGGCAGCAAATGCTCGATCTCGGCGACTGTGGAAACAACGATCTTGGCGTCTTCTTTCGAGTCGCCGACCTGAAGCGACGTGACTTCGATTGTCTAAAGGCTCGACAATTAGAATCGAGGCGTGATACTCGGCAGGGCCGATGCCAGCAACAGAGGCTCTCTCTCACCTTGTGTGTTTTCACATGGGCCCTGAATCCGACTCCCAAGTCGCGCACAGTATCCAACATCGAGTTGCAATGTCTTCGGATCTTGGCAACGTCCAGGACGGCTACGGGTTTCAGAACATCGGTGATATTCTGACCGACATAGTCGCGCTCTTCAGTTTTGTCAAACATGTCTTGTAGTTTGGCGAATAAAGTAAGTGGCTGGAATATCTCTGGGGTTGAACCGATCAATGTATCTCCTCGTCTGACTGTCCCTCCGATCTAGTTGACGTGGGGTTCTATCTTTTACATTTTAAGGTCTGAAGCCAACCAGAATGAACGGGCCCAGAAACAAGAGGCTCTCTTCTTTAGTTAGCAGCTTGCTTGCTGGATACTGGGTATGGTAGACTAGTCGTTGTTGAGAGAAAGTAGCGCACGCCAACGGAAGACACCCGAGCCTAGGCACCTACGGAGAGGTTTAGCTTTTCGCGGAGCCTGATCACCGAAACCGCTGGTGCTGACCGGACGGCGGCAATCAGATTCCCACCGCGCCATTTCGTAGAGGGCGCAGTTTCCCTCGATGATTGGGTGGGTCGCACAATGAAAAGAAGTGAAGCCCGACCATTCAAAGAGGTCATATCAATAAAAATCCCGTTCTTTTTATTGAATGCCTACGCTAGACCTGTTGACAAGTTAACTGAAGCCACAAAGTTCCGTCAATTCTGTCTCTCTACCACCGCCGTAATTTTGCCACTCTCAAACTCCAAAACGACATCTGCATCATCAACACCATCCCGCGAATGTGAAATCGAAATCCTGGTACAATTGTAAAATGTTTTGTCAAGCACCCGCAGCGCCATTTTTGCCGTCTCATCATCCATGTGACTGGTGATTTCATCAACAAATAAAATTTGCGTGTCATTCTGCAGCTTATGCACTATCGCCCTCGCAATAGCAAGGAGTTGCTTCTGGCCGTGGGAAAAGCTCATTGCTGCCATTGAGGTGTTCACACCCCCTCGGGAGTTGATGTGATCGAGTAGTTTCAGCATCTGCAGTGCCTTGGAGACCAGTGTACTTTCGCGCTGATCTGCTGGCCTCAATGAACTTTCAGGAAGAACGTTATCCATGACAGTCCCTGGAAAAGCTACCAAGTCTTGTGGGATTGTAGTGATACGGTTTCTGAGAACTTGTCTGGGGATTTGGGAAATGTCGATTCCGTCGATTTTTATGACGCCTGTACACTCCAGAAAGTTCAACATCGTCAAAAGGAAGGAGCTCTTGCCACTGTATGAACCTGTGAGTTGTCGAACGCGACACAGCCATCAAATTTCGTCGGATCCCGACGTACCTGCCAGTTCGGCCCAATTACTGTAACCTTTTGACCAGCTCGTATATCCAGCGAGATGTCCACAAGCGCCTGCGTACGCCCCTCTGAGGAGCTATGGTGGGCAGTCTTTCAGCAAGCTGTTGAAATGTATTGATACGTGATTACGAACTTACCTATAGGTGGATGTTACATTTTCGAGCTCTATTCGGCCTCGTTTCAAACCCTCAGATACAGGATCTGGGCTGTCACAATCTTTTTCGGTGTGTGTAGACCGGATGAACGTACGTACGCGGGCTATGGCACCCAGCGCGGTTTCGATCTCAATCCACGTCTCTAGGACATCCCTTATGGAGTCGCTGAACTGAATGATCGTCAAGAGGGCCAGTCCGATGGCACTTTTAGAAGTCGTATTCTGGACATGCAACGCAATCGATACAAGAATTGTTGCCACGCCAAGAACACACAAGTCACAAACGATTCCAAGCCATCTTTGGATGCAAAACATGTAATAGAACGGCTTTTGGGAATAGTCCAAAGACTGTAGACTTTTTCTCAAGAACACATCGCGCCATTGGAAGCTGCGAATATGGACTAGACCATTGGTTATCTCTGTAAGCTCTGTGTACAGCGGAGTCTTTGCCTCGAGATCGAGATGTCGCATTTGCCTGGATGTTCGTAGATAAAAGAACTGAATAGTATAGATAATAAGTACGAGGAGCGGAATGACAGCTGCAACATATATGGCGCCAGAAGCAATGATGCCAATATCCGCGACAAACAAGAGGAAGCCTGTGACTTTGTCAGACGTTCAATTGTCTCCCTTTTGAGAGGCCAGCCTCGACTCACAGTACAGAGACATCCAGAAGGACATTGGTAGGTCCTAACTGATTAAACTCATGTCTTGACTGAACCTACGTAATAATCAGCAAGTGGCTATCATTCGTGATGGAAGTATCATACAAATTCAGGATCGACCCGTTGCTGGTCGTTGAGATAAAAGAGAGCGTAGATCTAGATCTTTTGAGCAATAGATTACAACAAATGTCGTAAATTTATACTTACTACATCACCGTATCCAACACCATACGATGTAAATTTTCAGATGTTGCTGGTACAATTCTGAGAAAGTACCACCTGTCACTGGTCAGTATGGTCGTGCGCGCAAAGGTCATCGGGCAATGGGTAGAGACCTACCCAAAGGAAATGATCAAGGTTACAGAGCATGAGAGCCCTATAATTATATACGCAATGACATAAAGTTTGTTTTGGGGAGCAGTGTCTATCCAAATCCTGATGTAGATTTCTAAGCTGGAATTTAGTGGAATGCTCCAAAAATTAGGTTGAGTAGCTTACCTGGTAACCTCTCGGTGAACACAACCGATGCGATAATCAGCAGTAAGAGCAATCAGACCCATTTCCCAATTGAGTTAAGATAGAAGGAGTAGAGACTGAAGTCACTTTGCTTGTAGAACGAGTCATCGTCAGCCGCAGCGTCCAACTCCTTGGCTGCTGTGGCAGTTTGAGGGCCAGTCTGACTGTGTTCCGGCTCTCCTTTACCAGCGTGATCTGATACGGCCTCATCTTGCAATTTTTGACCATATGCCGACTCAAGTGGAAGAGGCACAATGCAACCTATCTCAATCTTGACGACTCTATCAGCTTCCCTCATATATCTGGCTGCTCTCCTGACTTAGCTTATGATCGTGGGTGTGAAAACTGATGGAAAGCCATACCTGATTGAACCGTCATCACTACGGTTATACCCAGCCTCTTCAGCAATCCTCCAGAAGAAAATAGTTTGAAGTATATGCCATCTGCTGTAGGCTGATCCAGCGCACTAAACACGTTGTCCAAGACAAGAATGGGAAGTCGAGAGTACACAGTTCTAGCAAGAGCCTAAAATGCCTTAGCTATGCATTCAGAAATCCACGACTTGAAGTGTGACTTACAACCCTCTGCTTTTGCCCGCCGCTCAATTTGGCACCGTTTGTCCCTGCAATGGTTTCATCTCCATCAGGAAGTTGCTGTAGATCCTTGACAAGAAGACATGATTCCAATACATTCCGATACCAGGCCATTTCATATACACCTGATCCAACGATATTGTCGCGGATACTCATGTTCTGTATCCACGGTGTCTGGCCACAGTACGCAACGCGTTGCTGTTCAATGCATAGAAGTCCGCTCAGAATTTTGGCTTCTCCTATAATTACTTTCAGAAATGTCGACTTTCCAGAACCCACGCTTCCAAGCACTGCTAGAGTTTCGGATTGCTCTACAGAAAGATTTACTCTCTCGAGTATAGGCGTCGTCGCTCCTACCGGGGCTATTGATGCATCGACAAATGCTATGCAAGGCCGAGGCAATTTCGACTCAATTTCCAGCGGACTAAATGGCTTTGATTTTTTTGAGCATTCTTCCCTTTTATACTCGTACTCCTGGAGGGTAGATCCCGGTGTCGCCTGCCGGTCGTCGACCTGGTCATTCAGAAGAAGATACGTCTGGATGCGCTGAAAGCAAGCCAATGTTGATATGGTGCTCGGATAAACAGCGAGAAGAAAGAAAAGTGGCTTCGCCGCAATCAGAATAAAAGCTAGAGTAGTAAAAGTGTGAACAGCATCCAACCCGACAGAGGGCCTTGTCCAGAACAGTGACACAATAATCACTAGAATAGGTGTAATCTGTAGACAAGTTATCACTAAAAGACATATCAGAAAAGAGTAATACATTCAAAGGAATGGTTGGTTGCACAAACTGGTTGATCGAATAATGATATAGAGGACCCGAAACTTTTTGGAGCAATTGATTTCGGCTTCACGAAGTCTTTGTAGTATTTCGGTAGCGGTGAGGCCCAGTCCCGTCATTTTGATGTTCGTGATTTGTTGGAGAATGCTTGAAGTAGCCGCAACGCGCTTTTCAACTTCTTTGTTCCATGCCGCACGTGCTGGACCCATCCGATTACTGACTGTAACCGAGATTACCGTCGAGACTTTCCAAGCTTGTCAGTTTTAAATTTCCGAGGGAACTTTTTGGAGCCCGATCGTTCACTTCAAAGGGGCCACTTACTGATCGCTGGCACGACGAACAGTATCGTAGTAGCGCCAACGTTTGCCGTCAACAGCCACAACCCAATCCCTAGTTCGACGACATTGGACCATGTTTCGTGGAATCTGGGCATGCCAAAAACTATGCCCTCAATATCGGTACTCATGAGAGTCGCTGCAGCAAAGTCATTTGTATGCTTCTCTTCAATATACAAGGTCTTTTCGAAAATGGCCGATACAAGGACGCCTCGCATGAGTGTGACCATGCGATAGTTCGAGTGGCTGTACGCAGCCCTCGTAATCTGGTCTTCATATCAGCCTCTTTGGTCATTTTTTTTGTTTCTTCAACGGATACATACCGCTTGGCCAAGGTATACCAAGATGGTAGCCCCAATCAGACCATTCTTCGCGCTGAGTGACGGGTTTTCTTCTCCTACGACGCTGACTATACGGCGCAGTAAGAATGGCTGGCTAAAGGAGAACGCCGAATAGAGAAATCGGGGAACCATGGCAGCACAAAATGGGCCTATTAACGTGCGTAATGACGATTTGAGGAGTGGATACGATGACTGCTTATCTTCTCAGACTCAGCGCAAGTGTTTGACATAAATAAGATGGTGAGTGGAGAGCGAAGACTCACATTTTGCCCACATAGGCTTAAACTTTGCCGATAGAGACTCTGCTGAGAAATCGCTTCCCAAATTCTCCAATCCTTCGACAGATAGACGATTGTTGTATCCGAAGAACAGGGTCGGGTTCAGCCACACAAAGAAGGACCTATTCCAAAACCCACTTATGGCTTCTTTGCTTAAAGCGCGTCCTATTGTCTTGTCTTCAATATGCTTTCTTTTAGACATTTCACCTAGCAGTAGTAGCACAAGTTTGATGGCAGCCGTGGCCGATGACAAGCCCGCTAGTGCATCCAGGCCGGTGCGAGCAAACGTTGATCTGGCCTTGGCGATGTCAAATAGCATAGTGATACCAAGGGTAAGGCTGAAAAAGGCTGAAGATGATTGTAGAGACCGTCGATGCTCAAGGTGCAATACGAACACGATTAGTAGCGTGCTGAGACAGGTCACGGATGAAGCGGCAATTGCAACACCAGAGCGAGCGGCTGGCAGATATGACCAAAGTGCTAAGGTGGCTACCTCAACACTAAGAAGAGCCAATGATGAAGCCTAGGTTACACGAACGTGAGTAAAGACCATTGACAATCCCATAATGATGGGGGAAGCTGACGATAGTAACGATAGTAACGTACAGTTTTGGCCCATAAAAGAAGGCTGCTGAGAACGCATATCGGAGATCTCAAGTAGTGGAATAAGTAGAAACATGATCCAATGATGACAAGGCCAGCTGGAACAAGCGTCAAAATCGCATGCTCGAAAAGTAGTGTGAAATCGAACTGGGAGCCAAACTGAGGTCCAAAAGAGGCATCGTCGCCGCTTGCCCTTTTCGCCAGCGCGGAATCCATTGTTGATATGCTGGAGAGCTTCGAGACTAACTTAACAAGACAGTGCAAGACTTATGTTGATATGCAACGGAGAACGTATTTGAGCCTCCCTCAATTGAAATAAGCGAGCGAGAATGTGGCTAGTCCCCAGAGGTTTGGTTCCGTGGGCTAACAGTTGGTTCAGTAACTAATGCAATGGCTCTTCAGAGCCCTTCCCGGTAAAATCATCCAATACATCCCAGTCAAGTTCAAGAGCTTGCAAGAACTTTCAACAACGATTCTTCGCCACGGCAGGCTACACTCCACCAACGTGAGATTGCTCCTGTCGGCGCCGTGCCACGAAGAAGGGGGGCCAGATTAGACAGGCTCAAGTGCATGAATTTCGTGTCATCTGCTGGCCATGCTACCACCTATGATCCATTTCCACCCGAAATCTTGCCTCTTTTCGGATCCTGTGTAGCAATTTGACACTTGAGGCACCCGTCCAACAAGGCGACAAGGTCCCTCTATCGGCGCTTGCTACCTACCAAAAAGGGCAGAATACAGCGACGGCAGAGCTTAGCTTCACTGTGGTTCACTACTCTGTTCGACACTTCAATCCTTGCTCTGGACTAGTGATTGAGCCACGATCTATATAAGCGCCGATTTGACGTGAGAAAAGAATTCGGCGCCGGGACTTGGACGACGCCAGATCATCAATTATTTATCTAACCGAACCGTCTCGCCATGTATATTTCTCGTGCTGTCCGGCCATCTCCACTCCTAAGCATGCACTGGAGTGGGCTTCGTGTCGTGTACATGTGTTGGTTCTTGTCTTTTCTGTTTTGCACGAGAAACACGGCCGAATTACCCCGCCTTTGGCACTACAAAAGTTCCTCTATGCAAGTTAGAGCAGTTGGCCTGATATCGAACCAGTATCTAGCTTAATCCTGCCATGCCAAGCTCCTGATGGGTCAAGGCTCCCTTGCTCCCACCGCCAGGGCGGCTCGTCGATTGAGCAACACCACGTCCGTGAAAATGCTTCGCGGTGACTAGCAAACTAATTCAACATCTCGGCGTGTTTCCCAACCACTTACTTGTTCTAGATATCTATCAATAATCCCAAACTGTCGCTAAGGCCTAGCATGAAATGTCTTCACTCGTACCATGGGTTGCCTCTTCCTCACCACCAAACCTTACACCAAACACGATGACAGCAGCGACAGAGAATGTAAGTCCAGCAATCAGGAATGGCAACCCAGACTATTCATCGCCCCATGACAAACCCACCCGAAAAGCCGCCGCGATCCCTGGCCCAGCTAACAGCAAGCCAATGTTCTCCAGCACAGATGTCGTAGAGAACAGAATGGCTGTATCACCGTCGCCAGTAAGTTGCGTGAGTAGAGTCTTGATACACGCCGAATATCCCTCAATAAGAGAAAAGGGAACGAGTAGTGCAAAAACAACAGTCGAACTAGACGTGAGACCAATACCAAAGGTGTTTATAACTGTAATTAAGATGCACCAACGTGACAGAAGCAGATCCCTTCTAAGCGAGGATCCTGTCATGCGAAGAACTGCCTCGCTCACCAGCGGCAGGATAAACGCCGCCAGGATGAGCTTCGCGAACCATTTGATAGAAATTGCCAGGTTGGCCTAAGTGAAATGACGCAGGAATGATTAGTTACACTCGAGGACAGTTATCCATTCTTGCCGCGCGCGTTGGGGAGACTTACCTCTGCCCACGACAGCGAAAATCGTTTGGCAATGTATTGCAGCAGGATTAGGTTCACGTAAGTGCCTAACTTGGTGAACAGCGTTGAGAGCAATATCAAGCTGAGCTTCTTGTTGCCCCAAACAACAGTCCGCAAGGACTTCAGGCTTGATTTGGCTGAAGCGGCGATTTCTTCCCATTGCAGAGTCAGATATGGCTGGTCCTTTTTCAGCGTATTCTGCCTTTCTCTATCACGCTCTTCTCTCTTCGGCATCGTTTCGGGAATGGTAAGCGCGATGAGAAACGGAATGACATTGCACACGCAACCCAAGTAGCTCGTCAGCCATGGTCCTTTCTGCATCGCTAGGTATGCCAGGGGATTCCCGATCAACGGAGTTACCACGAGTGCGGCGGACATGTAGAAGAAGATGTTGGTTCTGTAGGATTGCGAAGTTTAGTGTTCTAACTTTTCTTCTCTAAGAAAATGTAAAACAAAGTAGACAGGTGTTCAGCGGGTGATCATTTCTTTGCTCACCTTTGCTCGGGGGTTGAAACGTCGCTCGCGATCGTAAAGGTCAATGTCGATATGCCAGCAATTCCTCCACCGATCGCAGAAGCAAAGATAGCCACTAGCCATATTAATCGGATATCGAGAACGTCGGGGAACCAGACTTCATATCATGATTAGTTCGTTCCCTCCCCAGCTCAACAAAATGGCCTCCTTGACAGAAAATCTTACAAACAACCACATTAAGAGGGTAGGCCAACATAATACCGAATGTCACCAAGATGAGCATGGGACGGCGACCGTACTTGTCGGCGGCGATTCCGAACGCGATGGAGAGAAGAATGGGGGGGGGGATCAAAGAGGCGCTGTTTTCGAGACCCTGCAGCATGGACAGGTCGGATTGGACATTGTTGACCTTGCATCGCGGGTCATGAGCTGAATCGGTGACATTTTGGTAATATTGTCGGCAGGTGACACCACCTTCGATTTCCGAGAAGGCGGGTTCCACAAAAGAAACGCTCAATTGAGTCACAGAGATGGCCGTGAATATCAGCACAATTATGAGGATCGACGATCTCTTGGTCTCATTCTTTCTGCTGGGTGGAACGGCGCTGTCTGGACTGGCTTCGCGGCTTGATCGCGGTGCCAGTAGCGGGCTGTGCTCACTCGGGGCCGTCGTGAGGTTTGCCATGGTGTTTTCCGCTCTTCAACTGTCGATGAAGTGACAGAAGTGAAGGCGACGAGAGGGAAAGTTGGAGATAACGGCGACAACTCAGACCCTGCCGCTTCATCCCCATCTCATCCCGCCCTGCATGTACCGCGTCCCCAATTCGACTAGACTCAAGCCTGTTGGACCAGAGGTTCCCGCGTCTGCACGGATTTAATGATCCATGCCTTGGTCCATCCAGCCCTGGTCCGTCCCTCCCCGCTGCACTCCCCCTGTGATGGCCTGTTGGGGGGGCGTCTCGGCGACTTCCTTTAGCGGCATCGTGGCGGTTTTAGTGCAACAATCCATTTTGAAGTTCAAGCCAGATCGGCCAATAACTGGACTTGCGGCACTCCTCTACTGACAGTGGTCGATTCTAGTGCGTGTGACTCTCGGTGATTCTCTGCTGCTTGGGTTCACTCCTCGCAACAACGATTGCCTGACGGAAGCGACAGACCAGATATTCACGTACACAAAAGAATCTATGGCTAGAAATCTAAAATCCCCATAACTTCAGATATTTCTCAAGCTTACGCGCACTACCGCTTCTAAGCTTCTCGAACGCCTCGGGCGGTTGATTGCCCACAATGCGATCCATGAACCAGTAAGCCTGGCACAACTCCTGCGAAACCACCATATATCGGCCATATGGCCGGCGTTCTCGATCGTTGATGGTTTTTGCACCTCTTTCTCTGCCAGTATAGTATCCCATAGCTGACCCAGTCGAAATTTACTGTCCACTTTCTTCGGGAAGCCCTTGAGTAGCCATTTCCGCGTCAATCCATTGGGATCTGCCTGGCTGGAAAGAAGCGCCTCCAAGTCCCAGAATGAGAAAAGGTGCTCAGAAACGGGTGCACCGATGTGAGAAAAGTCAAAGTCCAACACGGCAGTCAGGCGATACGTCGCACAATCAAATAGTAGATTGGGCAGGCCTGATAAAGTCAGTTTCACTTGGTATATAGTTTCAATACCGGCCCTGGTGTCCTTACACAGGTCAGCGTGCACCAAGGTAGGTAGGCTTCTGCTCAGGGACCTTAGCAATTAGCTTATCTAATCCCTCTGCGAAAAAGGCATCTAGTCTTTGGCGTAGTTTGGGATAGTCGCGCCAGCCGTTTAGATGTGTGCTTCGCTCACTTGCAGCGAGCTGCCACTGACACATTCCACGCAAGAAAGCGACATACGAAGGAAACGGTCCGCCGCAGGGAATTGTGCTGATGCCGCTTTTGATGGTGCCATCATCGTCAAAGGTGAGGCCGCCAAATTTCTTCACGTTATCCGGTAGCTCATAATTCTGAAACGATTGCACAACTGCGGCAATCTGGTCGAGAACAAGACGTTGCGTTTCATCATCAAGTTTAATGAGCTTCTCGGCCGTCAAGGACTCTCCCGCTTTCCACTCCTCCAGTATCCAGCGGAAACCCAACTCAGACACGTTGTCTGACCAGCCAAATACGGTCGGTATTAATGAGTCAATACACGAGAGGGCATCTCGGGCCAAGAAAAGAAAGGCGACCTCGTTCCGCACACGGGCTGAGTTCTCCAGGCTGGCATTTTCCATCGGTATACGCATTATTAGACGAGATGTTTCTGCAGGGACGGGAGATGTAAATAAACCACTTGACGGATCAAGCAACTTTGAAGTTGAACTGGTCAGTTTTATCAGGGAAACATGATTATTCTTGGCCTGTTCAAGTGGCTCGATCTCGTAGTTCTCTGGTAGCAAGGAAAACTTCTCTTGCAGGATCTTCCGTATGAAGATTCGGTGTTGGTCATTGAGAGCAGGCATGTCGGCGACGAGTGATCATGGCGAGTATCTGAGGTACCGAAATGATCAATGAACCAGACATTGAAGAATGTCATTTCTTTTATTGCAGGAAATCGCTCAAATCTTTTTGCATCATCGGCGCGCCTCCTACTGGTCCCGTGATGATGGGGTTATTAGATGACACCATGTCTGCTGGCCGGAGGAGTGTTGGGGGCAGCTCGGTGACTTCGCTTATTGGCATTGGCCGGGGTTTAGTGCAAGTGACAGGCTCCAATCTTTGGCCCAGCTCTTTCCAGGGAACTCGTCGTCTTGTCTCACAGCCCTTCCGTTAATCTAGACCGGAAAAATAGAAACTGCTTTGAAGAGGCGCCGGGTACGCATACATTTTGACCAGTTTTCCTGGATTATTCATGGTGTCTCATCCTCAAAGGTAAGACACCAATGTTCAGAGGTTCTGAGGAGAGCAGGCATCCGGGGTGCATGATTCACGCCCTTCTCCCCAGGAAGACGTAGCGACAATTGCTCTATACGGCTCCTCAATCCAGTATAACGATAGAATCCCTCTCTACCTCAAGAACGCTGCAAGTTTCAACTGAGAAGGGCAAGATATCGTGGTCGTATGATCCATGCTCACGTTACACAAGAATGATGTGCTCCGTCGCTCCAGTGATATTAAAAAGCGCTTGCCCACGTCGTCTTTATCCGCGCATAACATTCTGTGTATGTGATAGCATCAAAGCATCAGTTTTAAGAAGCCAATTCTTCCTATGACACCCATTGGTAGCCTGGCTAACGCATGTCTTTTAGTCTCCAGCAAGTGCAGCGATACTTATATGTAAGTTCCATTTCCGGCCTGACTGCCCTTTCCCTACAGAGCTGTTGAACATGGTTACTTCAACGGCAACAGACTTATTTTTATCGTATTCAACGACAAGAATCATGTTGCCGAGTCTCAACAGCTCTAAGATCTCGGCATCGTTGAGCTCCGTGTCTCCGAAGCGTATGTGCTCTGTGAATTTTGCTATCTGCTTCGCATGAGTGTCTTTGTCCAGTAGACAGCATTGACGGTCTCTCCCAAAATGAACCAAGAGTACAGGTTCTATAAACCGGTCGTCAACTTCACCACGAAGGTAGACCAGCCGGAACACATCTTCCTGCGAGTAGTACAAGGTGCGAGAAATATCATTCCAGGTGTGTCTTGGAGAGACGTCGCTCACGGAAAGCATCGGATCCATCTCCAATCGTATGCTACCTTTGAGACGATTCCACGCTTGAAAAGGCTCTATTACGCAATGAACCGCTTTGTTCGGTCTTAATTGGGACCCGGCGGCGTCTTCACACCTATCGTCGTTGGCGAGGAACAGGAGAGGTGCTTGATGATTTCTCATGAAGAGTCCGGGTCCTCTCATCTTTACAGCCACAGATACTATTTTCTGACGAGGTAGCTTTCCAGCCTTGCCAATGTCAATGTAGTGGTCTCTGCTTTCGGGCCAGGGCCGGGTTAGCACAAGGCGATTGACTTCGAGCCCGCGCGCGTTCACCGTGCAAATGCGAGTCTCGCGGCGAAACTTTTCAATCGCGCCGCTGTTCTTCAAAGGTGCCGGCGATCGCGCGATGATGCTGCAAAATTTCTCATCCACGTCGTCAGGGGAGGGTTCCCATGCCAGAAATGTCATGTCCAGTGTGTTTTTGAGAATTTCTTCCTGTAACCTGATGAAAGCGCGGAGTCCTTCGCCATATAATAGCGGCATATTTACATTGAATATGCCCAGCAAACAATAGGCGACGTCTTCTATACGGGTGGTGCGTCGCGAGCTCGCCCACGACAGTTTCTGGGCAATGGAATACCTTGCCAACGACCTCCTTCCAAGGATAGCTTCTTGGGTATATTGGTTATCTCCGAAATGAGATGAATCAAATCGGTCCTCGACCCTATCGCTGCCCATGTCTGGTCGTAAAACAGCACGTTGTGCGGCGCGATGAGCTCTTGTAGTGTCCAGCCTCGTGTAAACCACCGACACGACGGCAGACATTGGGCAATGTCGCTGCCATGGGTAAAATCGCTCAGATACACATAACATATTGCAGCTTGCTGATACCAGGAGAACATTGAATTGATGGCTTCACTCAGCTCTGCGCTGCTTGTCTTGTCGATACAACACGTGTCGATCCAGATATACTCAAAGTTGTCAAGTCGTGCTTGGTCACAAGCCGCGACGACCTTGGCCCATCCTTTTTTGTGGTACAAAGCCGCGTGGTCGTGTTCGCAGATATTCTGAAAAGTAATTTCTTCATCACCCCAAGTGTGGGACAAAATTGCATATAAAGGGATGGCTGGCTCGTAGAATGGTCTGGTTTCCAGGCGCCTTGTGTTTGTGTTGACGAGCCACATGTCCTCTTGAGTTGGGCAGCGCCGAGAACTTCAAACTCTGAACACCGATCAAATACACTTTGAATTGAGAACGACGATGAGAATGTCGATCCAACTTGGATTCACAATGAACCAAAAACAGGACGAGACAGCCCTACATTGTGAGGGGTAAGCTGCAGCAAGAGATGCACTAATCAAATGTGAGATTGACGTTGAGTACCTCTCCACCTCCAAGCCTTGTCATACATCCGGCAAATGTTGGTAGGATCGAGTCACTCGTTGCTATCAAGCGCCAATCTGTCATGACAACTCTGATGATGGGCTATGGCCATTGGTCCAGCACAATCTTTATGCCGCTCTACATTAGCATGCAGGCAATCGTCTGTTTGCCCGCATCTTGGCCAGCATTTCGAACACCGGAATGGTGGACACGAGAAATGGACTTGCGAAATGGCCAAAACTTGTATTATTACCCCAAATTCAACGTCATCATTGATCCCGAGATGCCTATGGGCGGTTGAGACTTTGTACTCCCAGGTATAGATCGTCTACTCCTCCTCCGACTCATCACCCGAGTCAAACTCAAACGTTTGCAGTACCACGATTTCTTTTGGCTGTTTGTTAGCCTCATATATCTCCCTCGCTCTCTGCTTCATATCTCCTCTCTTAGTTTTGCCACTTGCCGACTTTGGCAGCGCGTTCACAAACTCAATGCCTCCCGCCAATCTCTTGAAATCTGCCAACTGGGTGTCCACAAACTCATGGATCTTGTCCTTGAGCGCGGTCTCATTTTCCTCCGTGCCAACGGGTGATCTTACGATAAACGCGATGGGTAGTTCGCCGGCGACATCATTTGGAATGGGCACGACGGTAACATCCGCAATGGCTGGATGGTTGGACAGAACCGATTCGACTTCGACTGGTGAAACTTGCATTCCCTGCACAATATGTCAGTATCGTTGCGGCAAAAAAGAGTGCGACAGAGACAGAAAAGTACGTACCCTCACTTTGATCAGTTCCTTCACGAGATCCACGATAAACAAGTGCTCGAACCCGTTATCGCTCTTTCGAATCTCCATCAAGTCCCCGGTTCTCAACCATCCATCGTCCGTGAACGCATCCTTGGTAGCTTCTTCATTGTCCAGATACCCAATCATCACAGTAGGGGATCGAACCAGCAACTCCCCAGGCGTGTCGTGTGTAGTGATATCCTTTCCAGCGGTATCGAGAAGCCGTGCCTCGAATCCCGGGAACAAACTACCACATGACCCAGGCATAATATCCGCTCGATTCTGCATCGCTACTGCTACGGCAGTCTCCGTAAGTCCATATCCCTGCACGAAATTACAATTAGGCATCAATTTTTTGAAGGCATCGGCAACTTCCTTGGTGAGATTTGAAGCGCCAACGACAACAGTGTCAACGAAAGTCAAGTCGTGCTGCTGCACAATCGCAGCAGCCTTGGTCAAGCCCACAATCATGGGAGGAACCTGTTGAACAAATCATCATGAGTAAAGGCAACTCATCAAGTCCCCATGAGTAAGACTAGACATGTACCATCCATAGGATTTCGATTCAATTCTTGACAATTGCCTGCACAACATCCTGGATATCGAATCCAGGAAGCACAAATACCTTGTGGCCTCTATAAACACCAAGATGGCCGGTGACGATCAACGCATAGCTGTGGCTCATCGGTAAGACTCCCAGATTTCCCATAGGCTCAGGCCCTCTGTAATTTGACTCATATGTAGCAATCTGCAACACGTTCGCAATTATGTTCTTGTGCGAGACTTGCACATTTTTCTGTCAAGTGTGTCAGCGACAGATTCCCTGCTTTCTTTCTGGATCACACACATACTGGTAGTCCAGAGGTACCGCTCGAGGAACACAAAAACGCAGTCTGACGAGCGCCCTGTTCCTTCTCCCATTCCAACTTTGGCAAAGCCTCCTGACTTCGGCCCTGCGCAATGAGCTGGTCCACTGTTCGTAGATCTTCCGGTGCAGTCGCCCCGTTGAGCTGCTTTTCTGGGACTTCCAAGAGGAAAACACGGCTTCTAGGGATACCTGCTACAGCTGCGGATTCCAATGCCGTTTTTAGTAGAGGAACACATGTGAATAGCGCTTTCGCCTTGACCGCCTGAAGTTGGCGTGTCAGTTCTGGCACAGAGTACGAAGGGCTGATTGGTTCCGAAACGCCGTTCAATCTGTGAGTCGCCCATGACACCGTCATGGTATCGATCTAGCAATATCGTCAGCTTCTCCATTCCCTTGCCTTGGGAAGGAAGCCTAGTCTACACAATCTTACTGTGTTGACGCCAAATATCCCAACAACTTTGTCCATTTCGCTTCCATTGTTCACTCGAACGCCCAATTCCGCGCTGAGCGCCCGCGCGAGCAGCTCGATCCTCTCGGCCACATCGGCAGCTGAATGAGATTTTCCAGTGATGCCGCAAGTGAACGGTGGAAGTGACTTATCCAACGGAAAGCGACCGTGCTTCCCCTCACTTCCAAACAAGAATTCTTGAATGGGAATGGAGTCCAGAAATTCACATGGCAGTTTGGCCGTATACGACGGCGTTGAGAACGGCATTGTGGCTGCAATTGATGCGGAGAATGGGGGGCACGACGAAGACAATCTCAGTTTTCTTGCCTGTGTAGCGGCTATGTTTTTTCAAGGCCTCTATTATATATATACAGGGAGTACTTGAGCTTGAACCTCAGCTTGATGGTTCTAATAAGCATGCACATACCATACAATGACAAAAGTCCCCAGGCTGTCAGCTCACAATTACCTCTCCTTGCTGACATGGACGACTTTCCAGACCGGGCGATGCGTCCATGCATTCCCATCAGTGATTGGCATTCAAGTCCCTGTTACCATGCGGCAAGTGCCAGAAATCGGAAGTTTCGGCTCGTCAACAGGTCTTGGCAGGCGTGGGTTTCCTGTCATCAAAACGGAGCTCCGCTGCCTCATTTAGCAACCCACGAGGGATGATGGGGGTCACGCCCATCTGAAGGGGGCTAACCTTGAATTTTGCCTATGAAACTACAAATAATACAAATGCTGCGGTCGAATCACATCCCCAGGGATCGATTGCTCTCTAGCCAAGGTAGGCAGTTGGATGATTTCTCACAGGCTGCCCTTGAAGAACCGAACTAGCATGGGCAGCGATAGTCGGGAATAGTCGAACTATAGGCAGCCAGTGGCAGCTTAGCCTTGACGGTGGATAATATAGTGTGGTCTGGTCGCAAAGAATTAACCCGGTCAGCAAGTCCCCGCCATTACCAATAGGTCCGGCACTCGCAAATCTGCTTTAGTATACATCTGGTTGGCGACTTTTCCGACATACGCTGCTCTGGCGAGGTTTCTCCATTCTTCGCCCAAGTTTCTTCAAACTGCCAGTTGGGTTATGCCCTTGTTCAAAGCCATTGATCAAATTTTTATCAAAACCAGCCGGCTCTCACAAGAGCAAAATAACCGCGCGCAACCTCAAATTTTTCGCCGTGATCAATCTCACCATAAGCAGCCACGAACCCCCAAGACCCACACCAACACCACCCCTCTCCTTGTAAGCGAGGAAACTTGATGCCCATTTTGGCAAGCCAATATGAAACGCAAGTCATACCAGTTCATTAGATTATCTCTGCTTTAACTTGTCGATCAAACTATAGATGATGACTATATTGCGACTAAACATGTCAAACGACAGAACTAAACACGCCTCACTTTCCTCTCCGTCTTCCATCTCCATGACAAGTCTGACAATTCATCACACATCAACACGAATCTCCTCCAACCCAGCAGAAATAACATCCCCCGCCATCTCAATCTCATAGTAAATATCAGGCTGTCCCTCCTCATACAACCAATTCTTCTCCCCCGCCATCCTAAAGTTGTTCATCGCCATCTCCGTCGGAATGATCCTCTTCTTGAGGTTCGGATTCCCATTGCACGTCGCCTCGACCTTCAACTGAATCTCGCAGCTACGATCCAGTAGGCCCAGCAAGAACGATGCTTCATCAACAGTATGACCCACGGCTATGAGTCCGTGATTCAACAAGATCGCCGCCCGGCCCTTTTGACCCAGCGCTCGCGCAATCTGCTGTCCCTCCTGGGATGCCGTGACGAGGCCCGTGTACTCGTTGTCCACGGCAAGCACGCCGTAGAGGTCGCATATGTCCTGCTGGATCATGTCGAGGGGTTTGACAAAGGCGGCCCAGGCGCGGCCGGCGATGGTGTACGCGTGGCAGATAGCGTGGATGTCGTGACGGGCTTTGTGAATTTCGGAGTGGATGTAGTATCCTGGTGCGTTGTAAGGACGAGTCTGGCAGAGCATCAGTAAGTATGAAGTATTTTTCAAAGGCGTATTGATATGTAATGAACAAATTGAGAAAATGCGCGTGAAAAGGAAGATAATAGAGACAAAACATACTTGATTTCCCCCAACAATCGCCCCATCACTAATCCTCAAACACACCATATCCCGCCCATTCAATAATCCAAAATGCCTCCCAATAGGATTCATCCAAATCAACCCGTCATACTCAGGGTCCCGAACACTAATATGTCCCGAGATCCCCTCTGTAAACCCGACACGCGCCCAGTTGCGAAACACAGCAGCCATGTGAATGACGATGTGCTTTCGATGCTCGTAAAACGATGGGAACTTGGGAATCCCTGTCCACTATCAATCCAGCTGTCACTCCATCTCTCAAAATTGCATCGAGTTACAGGGCGTATTCTATTGGAGATACATACCCATAAGTTGATTCGGCCCACGGCTGAGACTATCGGCCTCAAAGACCAGTTCGTCGTCCTCTGCCTGTGTGCCCATCTTGACATGAATTGATGTGTCAGTGACGGTCTCTATGGCTGTTGCTGTTGGTGGTTCCATTGTGCCCTGCTCCCTGTCAGATAATCAATCTATCTTAACAAAAAAACTTTGATGAGAAACTTCGAGTTATGCGACCATAAATTAGCTGACGATATAGCTAAGAGGATTATATACTTACATTATCGGAACTTCAAACTTTATCCGCCACCGTCCCCGCGGCGGCAATCAACCGAACCTTATTTTGATACCCACTTGTACTACGCCGTGCGGGGATCTGTCCTTCGGCCGTAGGTGGCGGCGGGAGGGCGCCGTCAAAGTGTCTAGAGAAGGAGCACACTGGGATTGGTTGGGCTGTCCGATCGGTCTTGTGATATTATCGAAAGGATGGCTTTTCACAGTTGGGTACATGTGCCTCACGGTGATGCAGCCCTTTCAGTCGCATGAGATCTCACGAATAAAGCAAAGTCAGGCAGAGCAACCCAAAATTAGAATGTAAGTCTCAAATTTGTCTATAAAGCGCGAGCCATCAACTGGCACACGTTTCAATTACGAAGGTAACCAAGACAAGTAGAGACTCTTTCCAGTACAACCTCTTTCCAAATCTAACATTCCACTTTGGTGTACTACACATCACCGCTTCCATCTATGAACATCCTGCCGTGTGTGCTAGACAACACATACACAGCAGGCTTTCGTAGATTTCATTCCTCCTATTCCAACTCCTCAGAGTACGATATGAATATTAAGAAAAAAGAAAACGAGATTCGAATGGGTGTGGCAATAAAATAAAAGAAAAAGGCGAGACACATCGCCGAGGCGACAGCTCGAAGAAGATCGGAAGATAAATCATCTCACTTCCTAGGACATCGATGTGCCTAGGCATGATGATATAAATCGCCAGCTGCGGGGCAGAGCTCAAGAGACGTCATGCATTGATCGGAACATGCAAAAACTGCATGTTGGTTGTCTTGTTCATCAACGGAGCAGACCGGAGTCGAGGATATGTATAAGAATGAGTTGGGTTGTTCCAAACGATTAGTTGGAGGCGCTCATTGTCGTGTTCCATAGTCTCTATTCAAGTCATCATCCAAGGACTCCGAACTCGTAACATCGCAGAGGTAGGTTCTCCCGCAAGGGTATCGAAGCGTATAAAAAAAGTAAAGGCACAAAATGACACAGATGGCATGTTAGTACGGCGCGCTCTGTCCATTCAACTGTTTAGTTCCAGCCCAGAGAGTTCTCCGTGGCAACGGGGGCTGAGATGTTGGCAGTTCGAGCCGACCGGTGGCCACCGCTGCCGTGAGAGTCACGAGCACCAGCAGCGCCATAAGTCGAAGCATCTCGGCTCATGAGAGCGCCGCCCATGAGCGCAGGGCTACCATTACCGTTGTATCGCATCTCTGAAGAAGCCGGGCTGCTGGTGATGGAGCTAGCTCGGCGATGGCCTTGTCGCTTGCGCTTATAACGACGAGCGACGATGAACATGGCCGCACCGTACATGACACTGAATCCCAAAGCAGCAACAGCGATACCTGCGGTAGTAGCCTTCTGCTTGGAGGACTGGTCGCCGCCATTGCCACCACCGAAAGCGTCGTTATTGTTATTGTTGCCATTACCGCCATTGGATCCGCCGTCATTGATATTGCCGTGGATATCAATGTTGGGGTTGATAAGAGCAGTCAGGTTGCGCACAATGGAATCGGCGTTGTTGTAGATCGCTGAGTTGGGCGACCACAAATCCATCTGAAGAGTGTCAACCAGGGTAGCAGGGTAGTTGAGCTGAGCAATGGTCGTGACATAGCCCCAAGTGTTCTGGGTGTTGTAAGGCACCAACTTGCTGATCTGCAGCTTATCGACATCGATACCACTGGCGTCGCCCAGAGCTCGAGGAAGGAACTTGAAAATTTGAGCGGCAGCAACGGTGTTGCTCGAGACGAACACGTAATTTAGCGGGAAGGTGAAACCAATCTGGATAGGCACCGTACCTGCAGGAGCGGGGTTATCGGGGTTATCGGGGTAAATGATCTTGGGTATCGTAGTTGGCAGGGCCTGTGACGTGGTACCAGTAGCAGTCGTGGTCGGCGCACTGAAGGAGAAAGTCGTGGGTTCGATAACAATGGTCGTGGAGAGCCAGTTGTCAGTGCTTGAAATAGTGGCGGTAGGTCGAATGCTGGTAACAACAGGTTCCGTCGTGGTCGTGGGAACTGTGGTTTGCGACGCGGTGGAAGTGCTGGGGACCGGAACAGTCGGCTTGGTGCTAGTGGAAGTCGCGGTCTGTGAAGTCACAATTACAGTCGAGTTGCCGACCGGCAACGAGGTGGACGGCAGCGTGGTTTGACTGGTGGTAGGAACGGTAACGGTGCCATTGGTGACGGGAACGTCGGTGAGCGTCGTCGGCGTTGTGACGGGTCCAGTTGTAGTTGTGCCAGTTCCTGTCGTAGTGGTGGTTCCGTTGACGATCGGGATGTCCGTCGTGGTGGTAATGGGCGAACCCGTGGCAGTGGTTGTGCCAGAAGTCGTCGTCACAGGCACATCAGTTGCAGTATTGTTGGGCAACGACTGAATGGGCCCGCTGGTGGTCGAAGAACCTCCGATGGGAATGAGTGACGTCAAAGATGGCAAGAGACCAGTCTGAGTCTCGGTTGTCGCTGGTCCAGCCGTTGAGTTCGCTGTCCCGGACGGTGCCGTAGTTGAGGAGCCACCAATGGGCAGAAGCGATGACAGAGGCAGAAGGCCGGACGGCGTTTGTGTGGTAGCAGGGCCGCTCGACTGAACAGGGACGGTACTGTTCACAGATACCACTGGTTCCTGCGCACTCTTGGTCGTGGTACTGGAAGGCCCAGGCAGAAGACTGCTGAGCAGTGTGCCAATTGGGTCCAAAATGCCGCCTCCGGTGGTCGTCGTTGTCCCGGGCACGGTGTTGTTCGTGACGGGAGGGCTATCGACCGAGGTTGCCGTTGGCTTGGGTGCTTCAGTAGTCGGCTCCTTGGTAGTGGAAGGTTCCTTGGAGGTTGAGACGATCCCAGTAGGACCGATGACTATGGCGGAGTCGGTAGACTTGTCCTTTCTGCGGGTGGTGGGCCGCTTCTTCGTTTCGGACTCCCTCGTGGTCGGGAAGAGAGTGATCTTAGGCGAGCCGGACCCAGACGTGAGGGTATCAGAAGACGACGTCGCACTTTTTTCAACGGTGGATGGAGTCTTGGATTTGGCCAGATCTGAGCCCAGAATCTCAGAAATGAGGTCACTCAGCAGATCGCGCTTGGTCGTCAACGACGTGGTCGTGGTAGGGTCAACGGCGGATGAAGATGATCCAGATTTGGTGATCGTGGTGTTGGTGTACTCTCTCTTGACCTCCCTAGGAAAGTAGATGCGCGGGCGATCCGGCTGGTTGGCAGCAACGGAAGTGGCCATAGCCAAGGCCGAAGCCAGAACCAATGATTTAGCGTACATGGTGCGAAGATCCGTTTGTCCTTGTTCCGAGCTTGTTGTTCAATTCGACTGGTTGCGTTTTGAAAAGTGAATATTCTTGGGGAATATATACTAAGCTTCAATCCAAGTGGTCAGTCTCCTATTGCCGCTTTGTCATTAGGCTGATGGGATACTCACTGTCAGAATAAGATAGAACGAATGTACTTGACGACAGTGTCAATGAGCGAGTTCTGCATGCACAAGTCAGTACCCCGGTCTTCCCTTGAAGTGATGCATTCAAGATCCAGACGACCGATTGCGAGGTTTCGTGAAGACAATGACTGTTGAAACGGAGCTAGCAAGCCGCCGGGTCCGATTGATTGAATCCCAACTCGTTCATCCAACCCGAATGCGTGTCGCAGCACTCGCCGAAATGTGTTCAAGGACGGTTACTCACGTCGTATTTCAAACAAAGATTTATATATGTATACTGGCGAAAACAATAACGATAGACGATGTTGCAGAATAGCAAATAAAGAGCGACTAGACGAAATCAAATTCGTCCAAACATTCAGAGCAATCGAGGTCGTGAGATTCGTCCGTGACAGCGTTTGTCGTGAGGTCGAGGGCCGGGGTTGAGTCGAAGACAACGGTCAGTCTTCAACGTGCATTTGTCGCCCTGTGCCGCCCGGACACAGACTCTCGATGATGGATTGTGAGGTTGAAGGATTGAACGCGCGACGGAGAGCGCAAGGTTGTCGAGAATCGCAAGGAGACGGCGTCGCCTAGGAAGCGCGGGTGACGGGTCGACGGGAAGGCTTGAGGATAAAGGAGGAGGGAAAGAAAGGCAGAAGCAGCGCAGGTAAACGAGTTGAGGCACGACGGTCACGACCACGGGGGGAGCGAGAGGAATGAGCGGCGGAGTATGGGAAACACGGCAGGGCAAGGGGTGTGGATACGAGCATGGGGCGTGGGCGTGGGATGTGGGCGTGAGTGGGAAACAATGGGCACCAGCAACGGCCAAGGGCGAGAAAGAAAATTGGAAGAAAGAGCGAGCCACGAGAGCCAAGGGCGGCGACTGGGCCAGGGAGCCGTTGACTGCCTGTCTGCCTGCCTGCCTGACTGACTGAGAAAATACGTGTCTGTCTGTCTGTCTGTGCTACCGCCCAGGGTGCCACCATGGATCTGGCCTAGCACAGCGTACCACCACGGCCGCAGCATCCAGCGCCGTCACAAGCATCAGCACCACCGCAGGGGCGGCAGCAGCAGCAGCAGGCCAGACCACACCAG
>AFRD01000187.1:0-62524 GCA_000222875.2 Periglandula ipomoeae IasaF13
ACAGAATCAAGGTGCAAAGGATGATAGGAGAGGGCGCAATCGTGCCACCTGTGAAATCGATGCTGTGCGGTGCCCAACGCAAAGATCATGCCGTGGTTGGGAATGCAATGAATGAACGAAAGTGGACTGACGCTGACCGAATGTCTCGCTCGTCAGTGAATCCATTTGACACCGAAGATGATTTTGAATGTAATCTTGACCGAGGCATCTTACGCGCTTCTCCCGCTGGCTCATCCACCCCACGCATTCGTGTTCGTCGAGCATCGGATTCTACTCTGAGCGAGTGTTCCATGAGAGACTTGAGCGGGTCAAGCCTAGACCAGATAAATCTAGCAAGAGTAGTGCAAATCGATAGAAGCAACACAAACAATGAGAAGGTTCGTCGATTAAACTTCCGCCTGGCTACCAATAACGGCCGCACCGCAAGACGATATCTCCATCAGAATGATGACGTTGGCTCGTCAAAAAACCACCCATCTCCCAGCAAAAGAGACTTGGAGGAGTTAGAGAAAGCCTTTCAGCAGTATGTTTTTCCGCGAGGAATGTACAAGGACGGCGATATGGATGAGTTAGTTATGGCACATGCGGCACAGACTGGAGTTCTCTCTGTAAGGGATCCGAATAGGGATCCTCGGAAGAATACAAAGGACGCAGGTAGCAAGGCGCATCCACTCGGGGCGCCTACTTCGAGATCTCTATTCTCTAGAGACTTGCGGCCACCGGACCATGTTGATGGTTCACCGACGACTAAGTTCCGAACGACATCAGCGTTCAAGCCGACAGACTCACGTGCTGACGATTATGACGAGCTCCTGTAACTAGAACCCAGTGATCACTGACGCCTCTCTTAGTCATGATAGTGTGTGAAAGTTGGATTCGCTTATGAATACGGAGCGAGATGAAAGATGTTGGGCTGCGTGAATAAGTTGAGCACGAGGCAATCCAGAACAGCATCAAACTGCGCTTGCAACATAGCTACATAAGACAGAATTTGTTCAAATACATTGATGTGTCAGATGTTGTGACTGTAAATACTGCCAGATTAGGCCATATTGTTCGTCAATCTAATGCCACCCGCTATGAAGAGTGTTTGATGGTTGATTGACTCGATGATGAAGCTACAGACTGTTGGGTGGGCCTGAGAGTTACAATCGATCGAAAAGTGCCATGAAGCCATCAAACCTCCGAACTCTGAAACCCTTTCATTGAATTTGAGCGGCGATATAGCTGTATAGACACAACAGCAGTCCAGAACGCAAAAGCACTGGAACATTCATCAGAATATTGAATCAACCGGAGACAGGCGTCAGAGTTGAGGGAGCACTCACGTTAGGATCATGGCAATGATTGAGATGAGCGCCGTCATAGCAGACCCGACAGCGTTATTGTACCTCTTAAAGCTCATCAATGTGATAATGACCACAACGAACCAGAACAAAATCTCCAGGGTATTCAGGATAGCGTAGATCTTGGGCTTTCCCCATCGTGTAAACCGAGCAACGTGTGAAGTGACGATTTGATACGTAAGAACCACGATAGTTTTTATGCCCTAAGTAGTATGGTTAATCTCGTCTTTTCCACCTTTGCACGATGAAGAAGCCGCGCTTGGTACTTACCATCATAATCGCAAGAGTATCGGACCTAGATAAGGGGACACCACCTGACCGATGTGCAATTCTCACTCCTGAAAGAATGAATACAAGTATCACAAGGGACACTTGAACAATGTGTATTTTTGTTTTTGTACGCAGCATCGAAAATCGGTCGATCGAGAAGCTGTGCGATTCTATGCATTGTGTTGGTGCTTGCAGTTAGCCTTGAAACCAACGATCATGAACGCCACGAAGAAGAGAGAGCAGATAATAACGAAAAAGCTTTAATGGACTATAACGGTATAATTCAATATAAAAATTCAACAAATTACAACGAGCAGACCCTTATTATATGTCTTCAGCCCGGCAACGGAGCATCTCTTACATGACTAGCAAATGGACTCTATACGCGTATAGAACGACAACGAATCGTGGCGCAGCCAGGTGGAGCACGCAAACTCGGCCATCACGCCTCAAATACGCGTATAATTGCGGTCATCTTCGTTTCTTGTTACTGATATAGTTGAGCGCTTCGCAATGCCACGCACCAAAATGATTTCTCATTCTTGCTTGCTTCTCTATGTCAGGCAGTATGAGTTCCTTGCGCAATTGACCATAATAGGGGCAAGGGGTCTCGCAGTTGACAATGGCGCCGCCGCCTCGCGCCAATCCTCACCAAGCTACTAATGAGGGCGACGTGAGACACACACACGAAGCAACACGTAATGATCCAAATGGCGGAAGTTTGCCAGACGAATCCAAAAGAATTAGTGGCGAAACAGAAAGCTTTGGTGACCAGAATTCAGTCGACTCGACGCTACATGGCCACGTCAGCACCAACGTTAAAACTGGTCGCATTGACATTAACCTCGATTCCAGCCTCTGTCGACGCCTATCTCGTTTAATCCCGACGAATCGGCGACAGAAGACAAGTGCGAGTCACTCTATCGATAGCCCTCCGCAATACACCGAGCAAGGCCCGGACTCCATCCATCTCAACATCGTCATCCAGGTCGTTGGAAGCCGCGGGGACGTACAGCCATTCGTGGCACTTGGTCAGGAGCTTCAGCGGCACGGCCATCGTGTTCGTTTAGCAACTCATGATGTCTTCAGCAGGTTCGTCAGAGATGCGGGTCTCGAGTTCTTTCCCGTTGGCGGCGATCCGGCGGAACTGATGGCCTATATGGTCAAAAACCCTGGATTGATACCAAGTATCAAGGGCCTTACGAGCGGCGACGTACAAAGGAAGCGAAAAATGGTCGAGACTTTGCTTCGAGGGTTTTGGAGGTCCTGTATTAAGCCTGACCCGATCACGTCGGTTCCGTTCGTAGCGGACGCCATCATCGCCAATCCTCCCAGTTTTGCACACGTCCACTGCGCACAAGCTCTTGGTGTACCTCTGCACCTGATGTTCACAATGCCATGGACTAGCACTACGGAGTTTTGCCATCCCTTGGCTAACTTCCAAGGAGATGCCATCAAGATAACTCCCGGAACAGCCAATTATATATCGTATCTGGCGGTAGAATGGCTTACGTGGCAGGGGTAGGTACCTTTCGACGATCCGCAATCTGCACTTTGAAGGAAGTGTATCCAGTTTGTTGACCAGAAAGCAGTCTTCAAGACATAATCAACGCCTGGAGAAAGACACTCGACTTGGAGCCTGTGCCGTTCTCAGAAGGGCCTTGTTTGTTAGAAACACTCGAGATACCGTTTACTTATTGCTGGTCGCCCGCCCTAGTTCCCAAGCCTCGAGACTGGCCTGAACACGTCGGTGAGTTGCTCAGGGCCACCTATTGAGTTTTCTCCAAATTTTAGCTAAGCCTTCACAGACGTTTGCGGGTTCTTTTTTCGCAATGAGCCGTCATACATACCTTCTTCTGAACTAGAAAAAATTCTCCAAAATGGAGAACGACCGGTGTACATCGGATTCGGAAGCATTGTCGTCGACAACCCACAAGAACTGACACAGATTGTTTCTGACGCGATCAAGGATACCGGCGTACGCGCGATTGTGTCAAGAGGATGGAGCAAACTGGGCGAAGGTCAACCGCAGAGAGACAGTGTTCTTTACCTCGACGATTGTCCGCATGAATGGCTGTTTAAACATGTCAGCGCAGTTGTACATCATGGAGGCGCTGGCACCACGGCTTGCGGCCTTGCCAATGGACGTCCAACAGCAATTGTACCGTTCTTCGGAGAGTACGTATCTCTATCCAAACAGCAAGACTTTGACAGCCCTTCGGGCAAAAGACACCCAAGCTAATATTGACAAGTCAACCGTTCTGGGGTAACATGGTTGCAGCGGCCGGCGCGGGGCCGGCGCGGATTCCCATTTCACAGCTCAATAGCGCCAATCTTGCAGAAGCCATTAGATTCTGTCTCAAAGAAGACGTCTCGGGGGCAGCAGAAGCCATAGCGTCCAACATGAAATCAGAATCCGGAATCCGTCGCGCCGTAGCCACGTTTCACGCTAATTTGCCGCTTAACAAAATGCGGTGTGATTTGGTACCCAATCTACCGGCTGTGTGGCTCTATAAGGGCGGAAATACTCCATGCAAGTTGTCCAAGGCGGCGGCCTCGGTTCTGATCAATGCCGGTCGCATTGGACAGGGGGATGTAAAGAGGTAGGTGAACCCGGAATCGACCCTGCACCTCACGGCCCGGGTTTATTCGCCGAGAAGAGACGGATCGGCTGACAAGAAAATATCAGATACATCTCGAATCCTATTTTCATCAACAATCGGAGATGGGATCCAGTTACGGCAACGGCATCGTCCTTGGCAGCCACCGGCACAGGAATCGTCACTTCAGCCGCTGATATAGTATTAAAGCCAGTGGAGGCTCTAACAAATTCCATGGCCGAGAGGAAGCGAGCCGGTGCGAAAGTGAAGGATTCATCAGATGCCGTATCTTCCGACCGTGACATCTACGGCCGGTCCGCAGCTGCCGTTCTACCCGAGAGAGTCGCTCGAAATGAGCTGAATAGAGGTGCTGTTGCTACTGCGATTATGGGATCTGCCTCTGGCATAGGAAACTTCTTCAAAGTCTACTCCAAGGGCATGCTATTGGATCTGCCTCTGGCTGTCACAGAGGGTTTGCGTAACACGCCTAAGCTATATGGAGGGCAAGTATATGAGCCTGGGAATGTGACGGACTGGAAATCGGGAGGCGTCGTTGCAGCAAAATCGGCAACCCATGGTGTCGCAGAAGGATTTAAAGATCTTGTCATGGAGCCCATGCGTGGCGCCGAACAAGGTGGTGCCATGGGAGCTTTCAGAGGTGTCGGTATTGGATTGGCAAATTTTGGGGCTAAGGTGAGCTCTGGAGCACTTGGAGTGGTATCGTATACTAGCCAGGGTGTGTACCAGAGCCTTAGAGCCACAGCAAAAAGAAAAACAAGCAGGGAGGTGAAAGAGGCCAGATGGACGGAAGGGTCATATGTGGTTGGAATGGGCATGGACTTCAACGCAGAAGCTGTGACCAGGGCGTTTGATAGTTTGATTCGTTCACAAATTCGGTAAACCCTGGGTAACTAGAGTTTAGGCTAAATCATGTTGTTGGCTTATGATTGTACTAAAGTCAACTGAACCGTGGCTGGAAACCCATGGCATTTGTCTTCGATTTGTTTTTTCCAAGACCTCTGTCACTGCACCTCTGCATAGGTGTTTATTGAACGTATCGACTCTACTCAGAATGGCGGGGGATCTGTCGATTACCCACGGAACATGGAGCACGGAGAATCAGTGGTAGGTGGGTAGTACGGTAGACTAGCTCGTGTTCACGATCCGCAAGGGCTTTAAGTCTTGCATCGGTAAAGGACTCGATATCTGCCCCGGTGACTCTCAAGATGAGGGCTCCTAGTTTTTTTATGATCTTTGACGATTCATGTCAAAGTATGTTACAGTCCTCCGATAGGGCATGGCGGCAACACAGTAAAAGGAATAGAAATCTCTTCAGATTGGAAGAAACGCCAAACACTATGTCTCTCAGATTGATTGACAGTCTTTGCCAAACGACGGAGCATCAGTTGGCGACGTCACCAAGAGAAGGTTGATCCACGCCACAAGCGAGCGATATTCGATGACCCGCTGTATGCTGTTCTCAGCTCGATTGTCTCCACCGACACCGAGTTAGAACAGTTCTGGCCCAGGAATGGCCAAACAGGGCACATCCGATCAAAAGGTCACTCGACGGACTGTGCTGACGAGACCTGACATGTAGCCCAGGCTCCACTATGGTGATCAAAAAGTACCGAGTTTGAAGCTAGGGTCGACGTCTGTTCAGTTGCCCGACGTATACAAAGATCTGGAAAATAATGCACGGTTCAGGTGAGAATATATCTTACCTCGAAGGCATACGGTGTGAGTGAAATTGTTTCTAGCACGTTACTGCCTCGTTGGTGACTACAAAGCTCAATGATGTACCAATACGCATCGGCTGCCAATGAGGTATGGCGTTGGAACAGTACTCATTAGCTCTGCTACATACTAGAACGCTATAAGACCAATATACGGACTGCCACTTCATTACCCCTCCCTTGCCGTAACCCTTGGCTGTGGCTACCTAAAAGGGGCTTGTGGAGATTGATACATGCCCGAAGTCTTGCGGCCTCCAAGAAGATGAGATCTACTTACAATCCAATTAAAAATGTTCATTCAACTCCGTGACAGAGTTCAATTACCGAGCGGCGTACTGCTGTCCCGTTTTATCTCAAAACAACCAGCCCTAATAGTACCTTCGGAACGGGCAGTGATCCTCGCCGTGGTTTGTTTTCACTCACTGAAGCAGTGTCCGCTTTTCTATACATCATTCGCACCATTGATTGGTCTTAATTTCGGCTTCGTTCTGTTTCCGGCTTGCCCCTTGTGTTAGAGTTCTGTCGATTCAGAGTGTCAGGTATGCCGATGCCCGACGCACTCACATTCCGCGATGCTGAGCTACTGTTAAGTAGCTAAGAAATTCCCCGAACCAAAATTCTAAAAGTCCAAGCTGGAATGAAAATCGTTCTCACCACAGGGTGCTTCCATTGACTGTCTATGGCGAAACCAGACAAATCATCAGACGAAAAGCATCGGGCCGCATGCTATGTGCAACTGGATGATAGCCCTAAGTACGATGTAGCATAGTTGCCATTTACACCCTTGGTCTCTACCTCAAGATACAATGCGCGCGGCCTATGAGGGCCTCTCGGTTTGCTGGTCAACTACACGGAAGAGCCGATGCGCCAATGAAAGACATGGCAACAGCTCTCATAGCGCTAACCGAATGCCGGAAGCTTGTGGCGTTGGCAATACGAGCAGCAGCTGAGCCAAGGGAGCGATGCAACAACGCTGGCATGGGCTTTCATACACGAGTCTCACCATGGTCTATTATGATTTATATTTTACCAACAATGGTAGCAACTGGCAGCCTGTATGCAAGCGGGCGAGGCAGCCCTCTAATAGTGATACGTGATCTGGTGGAATTGCCCCAAATCCAGTTGCTCGGACAATTATGATGGCTAGCCTTAAGACTAAGGAGAGCACATCCTGCGGCACCTTCTCGAGGACAAAGAATGTGACAGAATTCCCTTGCGTGTAGATGGGCAGTAAGCTGTTGAAAGACAGGGGTGTACGAGACCCCAATATTTGATTGTTGCAATCATTTTGAGGAGTATTCTTACTCGAGGGCGATCAAATATCGCGTTGATCTGTCGATATCCACCTACCAGGATTGACCCCGGCATCAGCTAGGCCAATATTGAGGCCCTCCCCCGTCCAATTGAGCTGAGCGTACATGAGGGAACTTTGCATTATTCTCGAAAGTGTACTACTAGTTTGAGAACTTCATTGCCAGGTCCGAGTAGATGACGAATTCTTTCATCCCATTTGCTCCATGCTCTTCTTTATTTAGAGGCATTGCCATGCTTTTAAATGTTAGCCCAGCCACGTCTCGGCCAAAGATCAAGTCTGCGACTTGAGCCGCTGTTCGACCCCTGCAAATGGTGTTTAGAAATGCCATCATTGCCGAGCGACAAACCACTATTTTGCCCAGGAATGCTTTGGTGCGGAATTGAAGACGAAAATGCATCATATCGTGGAAGAGACACTCGGTTCTGGCTACTGAGGTGCTAAGTTGATGTGATGGTATTTGTTTCGTATGCTTTAATCTAAACTAATTTCTCGCAGAGTGCACTGATACATTTCCTTTCGAATTATTCTCAATGAAGGAATTCGAGCATTGGATTCATTATGGTTAAATCACCAGAGAACAGCCAACTGCATAACTGAAAATATAATTTGAATCTGCTCAAAGGCTAATTCCTTCGGGTTCTCGTGCTGGTATTTGGCAGATGATTTCTCTTACGACGGTACCAGTTCTCAAAGCAAGCACAAAGAGATTCCGTCGACGACAGTGGAGGCTCAGCATCACCCCTTATAGAGTTTAACCGCCTTCCTTGATGAGCTGTCTCCGCAAGCTAGTGTACAATCTTGCTTTGGTATGATGATCTACTGTTTGCATAAATGGTAAGAGAGGTGCTTGTTCCTTGCGGTCGTTTGAGTGAACTCTGCCCCACAATGAGGACATACGGCTTTCTTCGCTCGACCTGACTTCTCACGCTGGTGTCGTAGAAGGTTGCTATACGAAGAGAAGGGTCTCCCATCACACCCATGGTCCCAACAGCGAAGAATTGTTTTGCCAAGGGTGGCTTGGCCGGAAACTCTCTGTTGGGTAATCACAGAATTGTTGAACCCATTGAATATTGGAATTGGTTCACTTATGGTGTTGTGACGTTCTGTGGTGGATGGGAAATGCTTCACATGGTGACCGTTGTGATGATTGACTGGCGGAGGCAGATCGCTGCTCTGATATACATATTGAAATTTCTGAGCTGTCTCCTGTGGTGGAGAGCCGTCCAGGGAAATGCTTGTCCAGCTACCTACACCATAGTCGTTTGGTGCTAGGTCTGGTGTGGGAGGAGTTGTCACTTGTGACAGTAGTGCCTCTGTGAGTAGTTTGCTCGAGGACGTGGCTGAAGGCGAAATCATATAAGAGGTGTTTTTGGCTCTCCTCAACCTCGTCTTGGATTTGAATGTTCGGTATGACCGCTCTTCGAAAGCATCTACCGGTTGCTGCTCAAAGTACATGGGTCTATTGACCGGATGTAACGGGTATGTGTCTGCGTAAAGACGTTGCTGAGTTGTGTTGTTTTCCGTCCAGTCGCCACCAAATACTGAGTTCACATCGTGAGTAGAATAAGCAAAAGTTGGTGATTCATCTCTCAAGTCTTCTGATCTTTGTTAGCCGTGGTGCTTTATATTCATGAAGGTAGGAAAGGGGGCACGCATACCGGAGCACTGAGAGCCCCATCCAGGGGACATACTGCAGACTACGCCGTCCTGAAAAGCTGCGTGGCTCCACGTGTGCATCTTGTTATTTCGTATCAGAATCTTCGTGAGAGCTATAGAGATTCGATTTGATGAAACAATGCTTGGTAGCTCTTGTATATGACTTGGACCGATGGATTGTCAACGCGTGATGAGACAGGAAAGAAAAAGTTGAAAGAAGAAATGATGTTTGAGCATGGATTGGGACGGAAGGTCTGTAAAAAAAGGAATGTGATTTTAGTTTTGACGCATCAGGTCTTACACAAAACGCATTTGGATGTGGATTGTAGTGTTGACACTTTTGGCATGGGCGGCTTCAGGGGACCACTTGCAACCCAAGCCAGATAAGACGAGGACAGCCTGGGTCCCCGGCTAGCGGCAAATGCCCGTGTGACAGTAACAGCACTGACCTTTGGTAACTGGGGCTCGAAGGCTGGCAGTATTACTGCATATCCCTGGCCTATCGTAGCTTATGCCTCATCTGGATGGTCAGTTAGGGGTATTGATGATGACATAGGTGGGTTATGTAACTTAAAATTCATGTATAGCAAGTGCCCCAGTCTATCTTATGAGGGGTCACGTCTAATCAGCGACTACTGCTTGCTGGAGGAGCATGGCTGGTACTGAATTGTGGTTTCACACCCTCGATGCGTCACAGCGCTACATCCCCAACCCTGACTTAGAGGATGGAGCTGTTGGCTACTATATCGCGCTTAACGTATCACTAATTTGCATTGTTGTTAAAGCCATCAAGCTCTTTTGGGCCACCTTGTCACGAGTCAGGACGAGCGGGCGATGACCGTTGGCGAAATCAGATCGTATATGCATGTAAGTATATAGAAAGACGGTTTCGTCAACGAAAGGCTAAGACTCAACATATTTAAGTTTGAAGAAATGTAAATAAAAAGGTAGAAGTTCATGTTTTCAAGCTACAAAGATAGCCGAATGCGTGAATTTGCCTCAGTCAACTCATTTAGGGGGCCTCACGACAAACTATCGGTCTCGCGCGAACGTGAATGTGGCGCAGAACTCATCCGACCTAGGAATTGCTCCGGCCCTTGAAGCAAATCGTAGTTGTTCCGGACGATCTTCCTAGTTCTGTGCGCCGCTTCTTGTTAGACTCGTGGCTAGACAGCCACGCTTTGAACGTCCCTGACCCCTTTCAAAAAATCGTCCAAGCTTCGAGTTGTGTTGCTTCTTGCATGCAGCATCTCAAACCACGACGGGCTACTATTGGAGGCAGGGTTGACAGCTGACACCTCGGTACTTAGCGGCCAAACCAAGCTAATGCAACATCAAGTCTAGAGTAATATTTCGGTGATCGCGTGTGTCCACTAGCGGATCCAGTCCTCAAAGTTGCCTTGGAACTTTCAAAGCCGGCTAATCCGCTTTTGGAAATCTTGTTTTCTCGGACATCCCGGCATTCGCGCCTGAAAACCTCCGATTACTGGTCAATTTCCGCGAGGACATATCCGTAGGAAACGCAGTCATGTTTCACGTCAAAATTGGCTCCACAACCTCAACGATTGCGGGATACCGTTCCTGTCAAATGATCAGGCGTCGAATGAGCCGCAATGGTTCAGCTGCGTGTCAAATCATGTCAGGCGCCGCAAGAGCACGTTCGCCATGTTGCAAAAGATTTAGATATATCCATCAAAAGATACGACAGAGCAAAGGCAATGAGCACTGGAGCACAAGACGAGCTTGTGACATAACCGAGATCATTTACATACATAAATGACGAGCCAAAGAGCGTACCCTCAGCCAAGACGCCAGAGCAATGGTCCAATTACTACAAACATCTGCCGTCATGAATGAAATGGCATACCTGCAGAGCGGCACAGGCAGCCGTCCTCTGTGGATCGTCGCATTGTGAGTTCCATAGAATGTTTCATAGCCCAGACTCTAAGTGGCATTTCGCAGAAATTGCGTCTTCAGCCATAAGCCACAACTCTTGTGACCTTCGCCGACGATTCGATTTTTCATCCCTAAAGGTTCTCCGCGCGGGGCTCAGCCGTGTGTTTACTGCTGCCCAGAAACAACAACTGCCGATGAAAATTAGGTTGTCGGGGGGTGCCTATCGCCAAGATGGTGGCTTGTAAGGAGCCAATACGGGGAATTTGGGATCTAGCGTAGGATTTAGATCGCGCACTACCCACAAAATGTACGAGTCTCTGTGCCGCCTTCTAGTGGGCGCAAATATTGGCATCAGATAATGAGAGGCCTCTTGATGGGATTGTGGGGTTCGGTGTTTCGGCCAAGCCCAGAAGCGAGGTGTCAGTTCTTGCTGGAACGAGCTTAGCGGTTTTCAGGGCTGGTTTCTCCCGGTGTTCTTTCGCTCGATCTTCTAAAGGAACGGAACATTTCCCCTAAGCTGAAGTAAAAGCCACTCGACGGATGGGAGAGCCTGGCAATGTCACGTTTGCTAGCATAGAGTGGGCCATGGGCGCATGTGGTCTAGACAATTTGTCATCGTTTCATCTTTGTGGTAACCGCCGCCACAACATGAACATGATGAAGGCGGACTTGCTGATCAACCCGCGTCCGGTAGCCCGCCATGATCTCAATGGTTGTTTTTGTACTCTTGTCCAATATTCATAGCATTGGCCGAGTATCACAACGCGATCACTGTACAAACTCAATCGCGCATGAACGAAGAGAAATGGATTATTTCAATCTTGTGAGTTTATTGTGTGCGAGTCACCTACTTTCCTCTTCTGCGTGAAATGTGGCGATGAGGGCCTGTTCGGTGGTCGAAGGGGTTCATGCGTTGACGCATCTTAATCTGTGATACTCATTTATTCTGATTGCGTTGATGAAGACCACTATTCTTTTCCCTTCTCATCTATGAAAACTTCCTAGGATGTGAACTTTTGGTCTTCTCAAAGATCAATATGACTTGTCTGATCATAGACACTATTCTAGCATACAGTAAGCTAGTTTTACATGAGAGCCAGTGGCTTTAGAATCACTTTGCCGCGGCTATCTGATATTCTCAAAGCTCAGCATCAAAGATTCTTGCTTCGAGCATTACCTAATCCGTGTCAGCGTTTCACGATTGTACCAGCCCGGTGACATTTGACTCCTGGTCTCTTCAACGGGAAAGAGAGACATCATGGCTCCGCCTAGACAGCAGCCGGCAGACATCAATGACCGACACACGAGGTGGATTGTTCTCTGTCTTTGTCTGATGCACAGCTCTTTTAATTACTTCGGTCCGTCCGAAAGTCCAGTTATAGGTCCAGTTATAGGTCCAGTGGGCCTGATTTCATCGTTGTTATATCAATGATACCTAGCCCCTTTTTCTGAGCGCCAAGTCCATCTCATAGACGTCTTCAGGCCCCTAGGCATCTGATTCTGAATTATCATTGCCTTAATTTGCTTCATCGATAGTAATGCCCAATGAAACTGGGGTCTGTCCACATTGGGTAGGTGGGTTCTCTCTGGAAGCAACCAGAAGCTAGCTGGTAAGGCCATCGTAGCGTCTCATGCACTGGCCCAGGAGATAGCAAGAGAAGGATTTTCGCTAGCCATAGAGTATCAAATCCATCCATATGAAACGCATTCGTGTTCCTTCGGCTGATTTCCGTTCTAGCTTAACAATCCTTGCGTTTGTTTCAGTGATGATAACAAACTGTTTTCAGCAATATGGACAGCCTTCGAGCTTCGTGGAAGTTGTTGAAGCGCTCTGAGTAATATTGAGCAAAGCTGATGATAAAAATCTGGCCCAATAATCCGCGAGTGATTTCTACGCTCGATCGCCCTATGCATCAAGCGGGTTGACGCAATCACCAAATTCGGGTAGGGATCTATTGCGATGAGGGACACAGCGGTCCCCACCCTCTTGATCCCTGGATCAGCATTGGACCGTGCCATATGGTATGATTGCTCCAGCCCAAGGCTGAACAGTGTAAATGACTCATTTTCTGACTCTGAGCGCAACTCAGTGATTTGAGATAACAAATCTGCACGGTCTGCTGCGAGTAGGGTATCGACGAGAATCAGTATGCCCAGGTAATAACGCATGAGAGCCTCATACCAAAGGAAACGACTGGTTCGCGAGATAAAATGTAGCTGCCTCTTACATTTATCCACTAGAGGCCCAAAGGTTGTGGTATAAATCCGGAAAGCGTCGAGGATGGCTTTCCAGGCAAATTGGATACTATCCTCGCTTTCTCACTCCATCAAGCCTTCTTTCAGGGATGCAATGGTTCTCCAAGTATACAAGCGGCAAACACTTAATGCCGATGCTACCTTGGCAACTAATTCGTCTGAAACCTCAAACCCATCCTTTAGCCATGTGTCAGATTGAGGCTGAAACAAATCCACAAGGTAGCTTCTGGTCAGAATCCAGACCGGCTCAGAGCATCCACCCTTTAAGCCGGTGATAAGACTAGAGCGAACGTTCAGTGTCAATGCGCCTGCAGTATCTAAAATTACTGCCGCCCAGTACGCTCGGCTTTCAAGGCTGAGGTACAAGTCGGTGAGATCATGCCGACGAGGGAACGCGGTTGGAGCGTCTGTCCAAGCTGAGGCGCCCCATCCATCAAATTGGCAGTTGCGAAGACAACTCCGAAGTTGCTGTATCTGTTTCAAAGCTGTCTGCATGCAGATTGCACCGGTGAGGCCGTCCAATTCTTCTTCCTTTCCGATTCCCGCAGGGACAGCAGTCGCACCAAATATCATGAGGGTCAAGGCTGACCGATAGCAGAGGCGGTTGATGACCTTCAGTAAGTCGAGTCTGGCAGCGCACCATTGAGCCATTATAAAATTGTTGACACGGTCTGGTGACAAATGTTTTGTACATTCAAGAGTGGGTAGCCATGGTGCAGCATATGCACGCATTGCCAGTTGAAGTGATTCATTGATCCGGATATCTGTTGTGGTGGTTTTGACAGTTTGAGTGGTGCTCACCGAATCTATCAACGCGGCTCCGTTCTCCATGAGGGCGTCAATCTTCGTGAAAAGCTCCGTCGATGGAATATGGGTGTCGCTTTTTGCGCCATCGCTGTGATCGTCGGTGAGCATCGTCCTGCTATTCCTGTTCTTTTGTTTTGTACTTACACCAGAGGGCAACCATTTCGGCCCAGCCAGTTACCCCAAGTGCTCTCGTAAACTTGATAAAAGAGATTCTCTGACAATGATGCCAGTTCTTCATCATTACTTTGACTCTTGAGCCCAGATTCGAGCAGCATCGCAAGCCACTCGTGCGCGGCGGCATGCATCGCAACTGGAAAATTGCAACCGCCTTGCCGCATTTGAACGAGTCTCCATTGTGAGTTAGAGACCACGCTGATGCAGCATATAGCAAATGTTGGATCAAGTGTGAATATTGTCGCAAGTAAAAGAACTCAAGAAAGTGTCTGGTGCTTACCAACCATTGGCAAATCGTCGTCGTTAGCGTCCCCGGGCCCCACTTCGCTCCGAATCACGGATACGGGCTGTCCCAAACAGGAAGCATACGGATCCGATGTCCAAATGCAGTTGGCTTTCGACTTCTCTGATGCGATCATTTAGAGGTGAACAGCAAATTGTCAGGTATTATGATAGCGAACGCGCCTGTGAATTATTAATCCTCTTAACATTAAGCCTACCGCTTTGTGAGCTTCGTTTGTGTATAAAGAGCGTGCAGTCCGCTCTTTCGCCGTTTCACAGACCTCGAAGCATTTTAGCACACCGCTTTAACACTCACCAAGTTCCCAAATCTTCTTCGTTCAACAAATCCTTCAACATGACTACAAGAAATGTCGCTTTGGCAGGAGCCACAGGCAATCTAGGAAAGCCTGTACTACAAGCTCTCCTCGATGCTGGACATTTTGTCACAGTTCTTTCACGGGTTGAAGGCAAAGTGTCCGACCTCCCACGCCATGCATCTCTTACTGTCAATTACGTGGACTTTTCGTCAAGGGAAAGTCTGATTCCAGCCCTTCAAGGGATTGAAGTCGTTGTCGCGTGCCTCCCTACGTCAATGCTCGCCTCTCAGCGACAATTGATTGATGCCGCTGTTGCTGCCGGCGTCAAGCGCTTCATCCCGGCAGAATTCGGCATGGACTCCGCGCATCCCAAAACCAAGGAGCTCCCCTTGTCTGCAAGCCGAAAGCAGAAAATCAAGAGTACTTGCTGCTCAAGCACAAGGAGAACCCTGAATTCACCTTTACGGCAATAGCCAACGGACTTTTACTCGACTGGGGTCTCCGAGTTGGCTTCATCGTCGATCCTTACCGCCATTCCGCGACGCTTTACAATGGCGGTGATACACTTTTCAGCGTGACGCTGCTGTCTGACGTGGCAAAGGCTATTTTGGGCGTCATCAACAATCAACAGGAAACAGCTAACCGGGTCATCCACGTTCACTCTGCTGCGACGACACAAAACAAATTGATCCAGTATGTTAAGGAGAAGGACGGCAAAGAGTGGCAAACGAACGTAAAAGACACCAAAGATCTACTAAGGGAATTTCTCGCAGAGCTCGAAAAGGGAGGCAATGGGGATACTGAGACTGCAGTGGCAGGGCTGTGCATTTGACAGATTATGGGGGCGATTTCTCAGATCACCTCGATAATCACCTTCTCGGTATTCAAGGCCTCAATGATGATGGGGTCAGGGCCGCAGTCCAAGCACTCATCTAGTCAACTCAACCAGTTAAATCTTTAATGAGAAGTATATACCATAGCTACTCGTACAATAAGCTCAGCGTTACTTCACAAAGTCATGCTAGAGGTCAATGACAAAGGATTGGAGTTTGTTAAGCACCAACATTGTTGAGTACTACTTGAATAAAGGCCGCTTTGAAGCTATATAAGTCTTCATAGGGGTATTCCATCAATTAATTCTCAATATCTGCCTAAATCTTCGTCTGCAACATCACTGTAAGACCTTATATCTAATGGAGCCGTCAATCGGCAGTGGGTGAAGTCGTCCTGTCTCGCTCTCGCCCGAGACCAGATGTCTACGGGCCCATCAGGGCGAAGTCTATATTCTTCCTGTCTCTTGGTGTTTGATTGCAGTATAGAGTTTTGTTAAGGGGATATAATTCATCGCCTTCGGCCATTCTATCACACTGTGTTGCCCACTCGCACACATGGCCGTAATGTCAGTCTGGTGTGCGGGTCGCTATGTGGTTCAGTGGATTGTGGCTCTAGTGGAGGAAAAGAAGTCAAAGAATGGATGAGGAGCACGTTATCGGCGTGTCAGTTCAGAGCTTGTCATCGCGGGCTCTCTAGGTGGGCAGTAGAGCTCGTGTGGGAAGTAGAGGTTAAAGGACACTTATCAGCATCCATACCAAGTTTGACTGCATCATGATGGTTTGAATCAATGGGCAATATTAAAAGATTTTCGAATGTTCAGCTTCTAAATGAAGGGCAAAATCACAATATTTTGCCATTCAAGCGCACGCGATGCGATGTCACGCTCAATCGACAAGAAGCATAGTATTTCACTACTATCAAATCGGTTCCCTTCAGAACCACGCCGCCCGGCACTTCTTCCGATTCTTTGTAAGCCACTATAGTACTAAGAGATCTGCCGTTTTTAATGTAAGTTTTATGTAACATGGTCAACGATTCTCCGACCTTGAGCCGCCTTTGTGTCGGCGATAAGGACACCCGCTGATCGAGTCATTCACTTACTTCACTACGCTCGCTTGAGAGTTGCTGGAGGGACCCCTACTTTCCAATTTACAGGTTCCTAAGCCACAACTAGCCAAGGAAGCTTATTCTTACATCCATCAACCCGGGGCTAGGGCTCGCCCAATACCCCGCGATACCGACCCGACGGGTTCTTTAGTCACCGATGACGTACGATGCCGAGAGAGTGGCTTCGGGTCTAGAAGTTTCATGTATATGGTGGTTTATTATATGTTATGGCTATTATATTAGCCTATTATAGGTAGTCTCACGGCATCTCTATAGAAAAGCTTGGCGATGCCTGCGATTAGCTTGCCAAGTGTGGCACAGCCGGAGCAGACTACGGCATTGAGCAATTCGCAAGTCGCAAAGGACTTTTTCCACTTGTTAAATTCGATTCGTAAGCTCGAGGATAGTCTGGTGGCTGAGCGCGATTTTACGCGATTGCTGCGTTTGCGATAAGCTTATATTTAAGCTCTAGCAGCTCGTCCTGCGGCCTGTCCTGGCCAACAAGAAGCTACTATTCACGCCCCTTCTCGACTTTTCTTTCCTGAACTGGAGAGCTTCGATCAGTATTTACGATGGTAATCTTCTCTTTTCTTGTCGCCATTGGGGCGTTTGTCGTAGGTGGAATGGCTTGTGCGACGCACACCGGGCCACCACCAGGCACCTTCAAACGCGCAGTTCCAAATGAGCACGCGATATGGGCCTATGAAACTTCCTACAACTGGGGGCGGCTCGACCCAAGTAAGACAAACGACAGGGACAAGACAACTTATTGGGTGTCAAGAATCTAATCTGATGTAGATTACGCATTGTGTCAAACCGGCACTCAGCAATCGCCAATTCCGCTCAGCTTGAACAACGGTCTAGCATCAAGCCACCGGCTGACCTTCAATTACCCCACAAGCGTGACCGGCACTTTCTTCAACTGGGGTCATGGCCCAGCGTTCACAGTGAAGCGCAACGACACCAAAATATGGGTCAACAATCCTTCTATATCCTTCGACAACGTCACGGGCTATCTCGCCGGTTGGCACATTCATGCTCCGGCGGACCATACTGTGGCGAATGATCGCTCCAAAGCCGAATTGCACCTGGTTCATGTCGATGCAACCGGTAAAGAGGTGGCCGTACTGGCGCTGCGCTTGGATCCTGGACAAGCAGACAACCAGTTCTTTAGCCAACTTCCTCATCCAATTGGCTTCAACGAGACTTCCGTGACGAAGGAGGTGAGCATCGACATGGGTCACGCGCTATCGAGTGTCTTTCACTTCAATGAATTCTGGACTTATGAAGGCAGTTTGACTAGCCCTCCATGTACCGAGGGCATTCGCTGGTTTGTAGCGAGGTAGATTATGTTCACGGGAACTCAGCAGATGAGGGACCTCTTGGGTGCCAGCACGTATAGTGCGAGGGCAGAGCAGGAGGTATGGCAGCACAGGATCAATGTATAACGCTTCATTGCTTCGTGAGAAATATTATTGAATGCGTTCTAATGCCACCATGGCCACGTTTTACAATCGCGAATCTCAATCATTGTATGAATGAACCTGCCATGCGCTCCTACCTAAATGAACCAGAACAAAGAAACTGCCACATCGGCCAAATTTCACAATTAAGCAGCCGTATAGGGAAGGCTGTAAAAGAACAAATACCAATGAGAACAAGCCTGTGTTCTGTACTTGAAACTTCAAGCCGTTTCTTCTTGGTGCCGGCAGACGGGTCTCAATTCAGCTTAGCTATTGTCGCTATCGGGACTTTTTTGCCAGGCGCCTATACTCGCGATTTTGAACATTCTTTTAGGCCTGACGGCACAGCTGCAAACTTCTCCTTGAGGCTACTAATCCTGCAATCAGTTTGATGCGGAGCGGGCAGTCTCGTACGGTCGACCCAATGAGAGCTAATAATGTGCTTCGCCGTAATGGGCAATTGGACGTTTCCTTAACGTGACGTGCCGAGTGCCTGCAGCTCTGCGCACCTAGGTGCGTTTGTCTTCTCAAAGCCTTTGTTTCCACAAAATCCGTTACGTCGGACAATCGCATCAAGTGCAAGATCAGCCACCTCACCCAACACACCTTTCTCAACAGTAGCAGGTTAAAGAATCCTCAATATTGTAGGATACCATTCAACATGGACATTGAAAGAGAATCGTAAAGCGGTACGGAGAGCATGGTAGTGCATCGGCCAGGCTTTCTCGACTGATCTACGCATCTCCACGCAAGTCCGTTATCACCGGATGATACTGCGCTGAATCTATGGACACCAATTTTCGGATCTGAGATTTATTTCGCTATTGTTAGCAGAGCCTAAAACGAAAAGAAAAATCTAATTAAATACATTGGTTAAGATAGTGGGTATATTTGAAAGCACGAGCTGGAGTTCATGAAAAATAGGCAGTCTCCCTACAGTGCGGTCGGCAAATGGTCCCATGACACAAAGCTGCTGTAAAACGTGTCAGCGGTCTTTTTAAATCGAACCTTCTACTCGAAAAGCCCAAAAATTTCGACTACCCTCTTCGTCGAGGACTTAAATGAGGCATAAGCATTGAAAGATTCATCGAGGCTTTATATCGGCCCAATTCGAATCATGTTGAACGAGAACTCAACATCTCAAGCAAATTCTTTCAACGCTGGAGTCCAAAACAGCATCGAGGAAGGATCGAGGAAGGTAGCACAGGATTGTAACTACGACGACGATACTGATCCTCACGTTGAAAGCGGATCGTTCAAAAATGACAAGACTGTCGCAGGGAGCTTTGCCTGTGTTGATGAGGTAATTGTGGACTGGGACAGGCCTGATGATTCTGAAAACCAAGTGAACTGGCCTCACAGTCGTACACTCTTCATTATATTCCTCATCTCGGCAGTCACTTTCAATGTCTCGCTCGTATCCACCATTTTTGCACCAGGGGCACAGATAGCCCTTCTCCACCTCATCTAGGTTATACCATCCCGCGCCAAAAGAATCGCTTTCTATTGGCTGCGTATAGATAAAAACCTATCTTTCACCCTTAGCTCAGCTGGATAGCTCGGCAATGGGGACCTGGCCCCGCAATCTATCATGAATTTTTGAGAGTTCTCCTTTTTTTAACCAGTGTGATGCTGCCGTGAGTCTATAAGTAGCCTATACTAGGGGGATAAATATCTAATATGCTGAGGATAAACCACACCCTAAATAGTAGGCTTCTAGGTCAACTAGCTAGATCATTGGCTAGCAGCTAATTATCTAGATAGTTGTAACTCTCAAAATAAATGAATAAAAGTCTTACTAAATCTTAATATCTTAAATAACAGCTGGCTAATGGCCGCTTGCAGCTGCGTTAGAGAAGAAAGAAGGACTATCTAGCTAGTTAGCTAGCTAGAAAAAGGGGCTGCCGCTAGCTGCCGCTAGCTGCCGCGTGACCCAGCCAGTGACCCCGCAACTGGCAACAAGAACAACAGCAACACAGCGCAAAGGGTGTGTTCAATACACCACACACCAACTAGAGATTTCAAATTTCTAACTAGATCTAGCTAAATTAAGTCTTTTCCCCCACTAAAAATCCGGCCTCTTCTAGCTCTTTTTAGAGCCCCTTTTCTCCTTAACACTACTACTATCATCCACCCAAGCAGCGCACTAAGCAGCGCATCAATTAACGCATGAAGTAGCGTCAATTAACACATTAGTCAGTCAGTTAGCTAGTTATTCGGTCAGTGGGTCAGTGGGTCAGTTGGTTAATCGGTCAGTCGGTTAGTTAGGGACGAAATTAGGAAGGAAGGAAGTTATTCAGACGGTGGTGGAAGTCAGGCTCTAGTTGGAAATTTAAATCTCTAGTTAGATATTTGCGTGCCCGTTGCTTTTCTATTGATAAAGGTCTCGACCCCATGTGCCAACCCACTGATCGCAGATGCGATATTCTTTCGTTTCCTGGACCGACTGTCTTATTAGTTCGCACACTACGGAGAGCAGTAGTACGGAACCTTTAGGCTGCTAGCACTTTCAACGATTTTATTCAAAAATAACTCTATTGCTTCAGAGTCTCTTTCTTTGCTATATAGTTTATAAAAAGTTATACAGGCAGTATAGAAACTTAAACATATTGCAGCAAGTCTATAATTCTTGACAAGACAAGGAGCAAACTCAGGTAAATATTAAGGGGTTCACCTAGCCCATGCGTGACTAACCCCTTCCAAGCAATGCGAAAATCTAGCAACTACATTGTGTTAGTATGGCTCGCACCAGAAGTCCCGTAAATAGTAACATACCGCGTTCGAGAGTTGCCAGTAGTCTGGCTAATGCACTCAGGAGCCCATCCGCTGAAAGTTCCAGTGCACTTTTTGGGGCATCCTGTTTCAGTATCACTTGGATTGTCGTTCGGAGCATCAATCACCTACATATAATGGTTAATGAAACAAATCGATGTTAAAGGTTTTTTTTTTTTTTTTTTTTTTTTTTTCTACGCCACTACTGATCCTAGATATGAGGTTCCAAATTGTAGTGAAGGTTGACTCACAGCAATGGGAGCCGTCAGCATATTTGCACTGATAGTAGCCAGCACAAGCCTCAGTTACTGTAAATAGAGCGGCGAGGCTCGAGATAATTGTTATTATTCTGACCATGGTGAGGGGTTTAGATTAAATTCCAAAAGGGAACGGTGTAGTTGTAAAGAGGTAGAATAGCTGTAGTGTATAACTGTAGATTAGAGACGGCTATATGCCAAGTTGGTGAATTCTAAGGGCTTTTATATGTTTCTAAAGCCCGTGAACAAAAGCAGATTAGACTATTTTTTAAATTTAACTATATATTACTCTAACTTTGAGGCTGTGAATACTAGGCAGAATATTATTTGAGCGCTTTCATATCACCTCGTAATGTTAGGTAAAAGTGTTCTCCACTAGTCAGTCGGTCTTACTCTGGATTATATCAGCCTAAATGTCTCTCTCTGTCATGCCGCCATACAATTGAAACGCATTTGCCACTGCAAGCTTTCAACAAGACCCTGTCCATGCGACGCAAGCCAGCACGTTGATCAATAGCACATCCTACAGGGACTTTTGTGTGAGGGACATTTAGCCCATCAAAACGACGATATCTTGGCGTCATGGTGCCCCTTAGCACATCTTGGTCGATAGGTGGCTAGTACCTGCTAAGTGTTATTTTGTGGTGCTATAATGTCCTCTTTCTTAGTAATCGATCACCCAAGGTTAATTTTCTAGTAACTGAGTATTTGTAGTGCATTAAATCACAGGATTTGCTATTCATAAGGATGATCAGTGAGACCGTGCACTATAGCTAAATGAACTTGTCTATGCGGGCGCCATAAAACGCAGGCGCTATAAAACGCAGCCGCCCCAATTATATAGCAGGCAGTGCCTTTCTATTGGAAGGTAAAAGGCAGGTATTTTATGGATTTGCTCACGGACCAGCCCGCAGTAGTGCGAGTAGTCTAGTTACCTCGCTGCTTGAAGGCAGTGGCACTAGACGTCAGTGACCTCATTGGAGCTAGTATAGGCGAGATAGCGCATATTGTAGCGAGGACGAGAAGGCCATGTGCAGTGGGTCTAGGTAATTCCAGAAAAAGCCTAACATAACGCAGGTATTATATAAATTAGCTAATAAAAATAGCTAGCGTGTTCTCTATACATGCTTTATATAGCCTGCTAACTTTGCCACGTTGCGGACCACACCCTCAAGATTCGTGGAACTAAAGTCACTGCAGACTACCACAATAACGGAGTCAAACAGTTTAAGCTTAAGACAGCCCCCGCTTAGCAGCAGAACGGAGACGCGCAAGCCTACTTAGGTCTTTGGAAGAAAGCAAATTGAAGTCATACAGTGGAAGTGTACCAGTATTGCGGTGATAGAATCCCGGATCCAACTTCAACACTAGAAAGCTATCTCAGCTAGTCGAGCGAGCTGCGTAGTCAATAAACTATGTTTGTCGAAGAGGCTAGATTCACGTCTCATGCATACAAACTATGTCGGAGAGCATGATCATCGTGGTACAGCCATTGGATCATACCAACATCTTTTCCATGTCATTTTCTAGTGACATTGATCCCCAGTACAATATCTTATGAAGCGTCTTCTAGACATCCGCACGCTACAAAGGACCAAATTCCAAAGCCACTTTGCTCCGTATGTCGTTCTCTCTCACGTTTGAAACAGCAGCGAGGTCACTTCCCGCGACATCAGCAGCCACGTAGTGAGGGCATACCAACTGAGCTGGCGAAATATTCTTGGTCTTTGGGACACTGTGTCAAATCGTCTGCTTCATATAATGTATGTTTGGACCGATACATGCTGCATCGATAAACCCAGCACCCATCGCCATTGGCCAATTGATCGGACGGCACCGCCAGATTACAGAAAGCGATAAACAATATCAACGGGCCATCAACTACTAGGATGCCCCCATATGACTTTGCCTACGACGTGACCCATACTAATGGTCCAATTGTGACTCAGCTGCGGCGTCAGCTTCTTTTGGAAACCAGGGTAACTGCGATACTCTGGAGTACCCGCTTGTTGCTGCATCGCCATGATCTTGGTATGGACTGACGATGGATCACAATGACCTGCACCTTGGGTTGCCCGAGTCGACAGACATTTTCAGATTTTTTTGGTCAAATTGAACACTTGCTTCCGTTTGACTACTTTAATAGATCCAAGTTTGCGAAGATGTCCGCTGCCTTCTCCCCGATCGCCAAGGCCGTGTTATTGGTGTTTGATCCAACATTTCCTGGTGCAATACTTAAGTCCGCAATCTTCAATGCCTCAACGCCATACACGCCCAGATTCGAATCCACTACACCGTTCGTCTCAAGAGGACCCATCTTGCACGTGCCTAGCGAGTGCCACGTGGTGTTCACATTGTCCCGAATGTATTTCTCTAGGACGGCGTCGTCTTCAGCCGAGTAGATGATGTCTGCTATTTCATCTGCAAGTGGCTCTTTCAGGTCAACTACAGTGGCATCCGCCGTTCGCCGCTGACTCGCCTGCCGCTGTAGCATTTCATACGACGCATGATCTCTCGCTGCTTCTTGTACGTCCACATGTGTGTCTTCAAGTCGAAGCCTATAGTATCGGATAAAAATCCTTTCTCGAAGTCTGGACGGTCATCGACACTGAGACCAGAGACGTGAATATGTCCGCGAGACATTGGATACAAATTGAAGCATGTGAGGCCAAGATATTCTCCGTATGGGACGCCGTCTGGAGGTAACCCTGGCATGCTTGACGAATTGGCTTAGCCATTATAACGTGACAATATATGGAATAAACTTACCAATTGATCATTGCCATACCACATAAAGGCTTGTCTGCTTTGTCCTTGTAGTGGGCATTCCAGTGCGCTGAGAATTCTGGTCCGAGTGCGTCTGCCTCTGCATCGGATGGTCGGAACTTGCCGGACGCGTCTGGTGCATTATACCCCAAAGTAGGGTCTTTGCTGGCGATCGGAGATTCAGGTGTAGTTAAACCGAAGATCAGAGGATTAATCGTGTCCGCCTTCTGGAGGCTGGTTTTGTAGGCATATGACATGAGCTGATGGTCTTCATATCCTGCCCCGACGCCTCGACTTTCCACGTGGACAGGTATACCGGCTTTTGCCAGGATATTTGGATGGCCAATGCCTGAGCGCTCGAGGACGAGTGGTGTTCCTAAGGCGCCGCAAGATAGGACCACCATCTTTCGTGCCAAAATAGTGCGTTCTCCATGGTTTCCTGGTTGGAGTTCGGGGTTCGGTCGGAAAACAACACTTGTTGCTCTGCCACCCTGAATAATCACTCTCACAACCTGCGATTCAACCACAACGTTCAAATTAGGGTGTTCCCCGTCGCTTAGTAGCGGATGAAGGTACCTGTGAGCTGTGTCCTGTCGGACGCCATCTGGGGAGACATATCGCTGGGCTTTGCTCACGGCGTTGACGGCACTCATCGTCTGCAAGTCGTCCACTTCCGACCATCCAGCCTTTTTTGCAGCCAGAATGAAATCTTCTTCGGATCTGGTGCCGCGAAATGTGCCACTGGAGATCTGTATTGGGCCGTCATAGCCGTGAAGTGACTTCTCTCCGCGACCATGATACGTCTCGAACTAAACACACGATCAGCCGTCTCATATTCGACTGAAAATGCTTGTACATGCTTGCCTTCTTCATATATGGGAGCATTTCGTCGGCGGACCATCCTGATACGTTCCAACTGTCAAAATCCGATCGTTGTGCACGACTATACATGCACATATTGATAGATGAGCCCCCTCCAAGAACGCCACCGCAGGGTATTATCGGCGCGCGTCCATTCAAATGCACTGACGGCTTCGCTGCATAATTGATCGTGGTTTTGCTCTCTGGCATGATGTGGCCGAAAAATAGGCCAATGTGTGTGATGGCAGGGTCTTGGAAGTTGTTCGGTCCACTCTCCAAGACCAAAACTCTTAGGCTTGGATCAGCAGCCGCAAGCCAAGATGCCACTATACATCCTGCTGTGCCACCTGAAAGCCGTGGTGTTAGTTCATGAGCTTTGTATGTGTTGCTGCAGCGGGAGAGCTTTACCTCCTGCGATGATCACATCTACCTCACTGACATGACTTGGCAGCGTTGGATGAATGGTCATTTTCAAAGGCTCTTGTTCTCGGCAAATGTTTCAAATACTATGTCGAGAAAATGAATGGATGAATTTAGACTCAATGGGCGCAATTACATGTCAATGTGGTGAAAGCGGGGTTGAAGGCATTCGCCTGATTGCGCTTCCTCATGCTGACAATCGCCAAGTCCTACAGGAGCAAGACACGTCACGTTGATAGCAAACATAATATCTAAGGTTTCTGGCCCCCATTCACCCATTGAGGTAAACGCCGAACCGTGGCTAGCTTGCACCAATCTCTTCTTTGGGCCATTATTAGCATCCAAAATGGATTGACTATGTTCCCCCCCGGTTCGATCACAGCCAGAAGCCCCCCACGCATGTCGTTTCTCACCGTGGCTGGAGCGGAGCCTCAGGACCGACAACATCTTAACATGATTCTTCCATTTGGCGGTTTCGGCTCAATTACACTTAGACCAGGGTAGGTTGAGATCACTTGCTATAACTGTCAAGCAGACTATATTCCACCTCTTGCGCTTGCGCGTGTCGAGTTGCGTCTCGCACACATTTCATCCCCCTCATTATTCACTGCTGATTTCCGTTCTTTCCACCAAGACCGCGGTGTCTGAACCGCTTGGTAACTTGATTTTAACACTTGGATCTCGTGGGTTCTGCATTTGATGCTTACTGTATCCCGAATTATTGTCGCTAGAATAGAGAAAGTGCTAGAAAGAGAACCAACCATACGAACTCTTCATCTAAGCACTATATCCACCGACGCAGGTTGTGCTAACGTCAAACCTTGCTTTTCAGCAATTACTCGGATCGGTCGCAGTACACGCTAAACGACTCAAGGCGGAAGATATCTGGCCATCAATAGACAGCCACCGCCCAGGACATTTCGTCTGATCAATTCGAGTCTTGGGTCCACTCTTTTGTGGCGGATGTTGCTTCATTTCATGAATCGCTACCAGCAACTATATGAAGTCAACAATTCCACAACAGGGATGTGTCTCATCTCCTTCGCATGCGACAGGGCCGTACGGCTCCTCTTATCGGTCGAAGAAGGGTCAACGCTCGATGCAGCCAGTAGCAGCCTCACCACGTCCACATGGCCCTCTTCTGCAGCATAAGACAGTGGCGTTCGTCCCTGGCGGTCTCTGGAGTCGGCGTCTACGCTCGGCACTTCCAATAACCTGCGCACAATTGCCACATGCCCCTTTGCAGCAGCATATGACAGAGGAGTTCGACCCTCTCGTTGTCTTGAGTCCGCCCGAGCAGAAGACTTCCTGAGTAACAAGTCCACGAGTCCTGTGCAACCTGATTCAGCAGCGTACGAGAGCGGTGATCGTTCATCTCGATCTGTGACGTCTGGATGAATTGACTCGTGATCAATCAGTAGCTGGGCAACTGCCAAATATCCCCGCTGAGCGCAATACGAAAGTGGTACTCGACCGTCTACGTCCCTGTCGTTGACTGCGGGATCTGGACGGTGAAGGAGCTCTCTAATAATCGACGCATAGCCCGCCTCAGAGGCAAAAGACAGCGACGTACGACCGAGGATGAAGTGAATCGGTATGTGCATCTGTAATTCGACTCAAGAGCTGGGTCGCTCTCAGTTGGCCTTCTGCAGCCGCGTAAGAAAGTGGTGTCCGTCCATCCTCGTCGGTTTGGTTGCCAGCGTGGCCATGCACAGAAATCAACAGCTTGATAATACCTCCATGTCCTCTCTCAGCGGCATACGATAGTGGCGATCGGCCACCATGGTCAGCCTGACAGAAGACAACACCTGGAGTCATGAGCAGAAGTTTCACTGCCGAGGAGTGTCCCCTCTCACAGGCGTACGAAAGAGGGGTCTGGCCGCAGCTATCTTGTTCATTTGGGACTTTTCCAATGGCTAATAGACTTATCATTGCATCTGGTAGCCCAAAATATGCGGCCAGGTGTAGTCCAGTAACATGTTTAGGCTTTCTTTGGCTATACCTCGTAGCTCCCGAGTACGGTTGACCTGCCATCAAGGCTTGAGCGGCCGCCAGAACATGAGGGCTAATTGAAAGCAGGTCTATCACCTTTGTTTCTTTGGCTGCATGCTTTGAAGCATGGTAGGCCCAGTTTTGGGCCGCGTATCTGTAGAACGGGTTTTCTGCGAGTCGTCGCTTGAACTCGCCGTTGGTTTTGCAAGCCCCGGTGGCGAATACTAGGAAGGAAAGATATGTAATGCACGCATTGGCTATTCTCGCTTCCTCACCTGGAAACCAGATCCGATGCGTCTCTTCCAAGTATTCGCGAGATCTCACCAAGCGTGGGCCGTGTTCGCTTCTCCTTGTGCTCATAGTAGAGCGACGTGAGACTCTTTGGAAGAGGCGACTGTTGCCCACACAATTGCTTCAGGAGGGATGCTAGCAGGTGATCGACTCTTTGGTCATCTTGACGGCGAAAATCGCAGTATAGAAATGCAATCCCCACGCTGAGATTTCCTGCCAATTTCGTTGTAAGATCATCCACTACTATGGACGTGATGACGGTTTTTCCGGCTCCTGGTATGCCCGTGCAAAATAAGGTCTGGCCAACGAGTCGGGTCCAGCCCTTGTACTGGTGTGACTGCAGAAGCCACTTGCCGGTTTTGGGATGTCGTAGACGAATGTAATCTGATTTTTGGGCCCAGTAGTTGATAGGCGCCAGCCAGTCAAGTATGTCTCTGCTTGTTTGGTGGTTCTGATTGCTAAGAAGCTTTGCGACGCCATCCCGTACATCTAAGTCATAAGAAGGCATGACAATAAGTGAAATGCTGATTGCGCGGCGGAGAATCTGGGCGACTTACCGGAGATTATGCTGGTGAGTCTAATTTCATGCGCCACCCTACTTGGTGGAATCTGGTTCAAAAGGTCTTTGGCGTATGCAGAGGCAGTCATTGCAGCATATCCCTGCCATAAGTCGTTCTTATGCGAATCGGCATAGTCGCAAATACCGCGGATAATAATACATGGAAAATGATTCATCAGTCCTGCTGCTTCCATCTCAAAGCACAGGACTTTATATTAAGATGCGAGTTTATCACGAATCTTGCCGTCTTTTATAATATGGCTTCCTGACGCTATTATCCCGTAATGAATGGCCGGGGTATCTTCGTCGGCCAGTCGATCTGGTCGCCGTATCACATTTTCATCACCACATACTTCGAGGCAGTTGTCAACGGACATGAAGGGATGAACAGTGGTGGCTTTGTACAATCTGTCCGACTCTGCGTTCAGCCATCCGAAGTTTCATTGCAGCCTAGAGTTCATGCGGAGGACCTCGCTGATAGAATCCTCGAGGTTGTGGCCGGACATCGCGTATTGACTCTTCAGGCTAGAGACGGCTGTTCGCAGCAAAACAGGCGGCTGGTTCAAGAAGCGGGTTCCTCTGAAGCTTTGATCTTGTACACTCTTCCCAAAGTCGTACTGAATCACACCGCCGGTCTGGTTGTGGGTTGCGCTGACCACAACATCCCCGAGGCGAATATCGTGACTCTCGCTAGGTACACCACCCCCAATGCCAACCATAAGACCTACTTTGACGTTGGAAAAGTTGTGTAACATGTTCCTTGCCACCATTGCGGCAGAGCTCATGCCGTACTCCCCATCGGGCACGACGGCAATAACCACATTATGCCCTGCCATCTCCCCCAGGACATAAGTGTTGTTGTCGTTGATGAAACATGGTCAGGAGGATGGTGTTCAGCATCTAAGAACGCGCGTGCTGCAGTTAACTCGCTATTTAGCGCACAGATCCATCCGACAGTATACTCTTCGTTTCGACGATGTCCATTAGGCAGTGATGATGACTCTGATGGCGGCATGAGCCTTTGCTGTGGCTTGATTCTTTTCTGAGAGGGGTTTATCCTGGTCTGTATTGTCGACACCTGAGCGGAAGAGTATCGTACATACGTTGCTCTTGACTGCGTCACGGGCCCTCAACCATGACTCGGAATAGAGCTTCTCAGATCGCTGTCAAATTGATCTGGAGGCCTGCATTAGTTTGGGTGGGAATGGAGGCAAGTAGCGGAGGGGGCACCCGGTGGAAGCCGACCTCTCCCATCACCGATTATACTACGAAGCCATAGTTTGGAAAAATAACCAGGATAGGTTCATTTTGACAGGTTCCGTCGGCCAGCTGAAACCTCAAATGCGCCGCTCGCATGGTGGCCGGCCATTGAGGGACGTCGTCTTGCCAACACGAATAAAGCCTTGTTCGGGAACTCATGCAGCCACTGCTATGACTTTCTTTCCATGAGCGCTTACAGTGAAGCGAGTCTCAGTATCGAATTGGTTCCATGCGACAACATGAATTTTAATCTTGAATGATTGAGTACCTAAACTTACGAAGCCGAAGAATTTTCCCTATAGTTGAGGACCACAGATGAGAACGTCGCTCGTGATATCGTTTGATCACTCAGTGACAGCTATGTTTTGATAAATCCGATTTGCATTTGCATTTAATGTCGCTTTATAAGGAGCGTGCACGCCATACAAACTGGGTATATAAATAAATTACAATCCAACTCATCATCCCCATCCAACCATCGCTTTGAGAACAAATAAAATCCCTTCATATCCTAACATCATGCACAATTAAATCAACGCTTCATAACATCGTGCGGCATTTAGTAGTGGTGGTGCGAGCCACGGCCATCAGTGCCGTGCATGCGACGAGTGCCAGCAGCCTATTCACATAAGTGTTAGTCGCAAGTCCTCGTCTATTGCTGGAGATACATAACATACCTTGAGGCCTGGTCGGCGCGTCAAGCTGCCTCGCAGCTTCATCAAAGCTCCGCTGACCTTGTCACCAAGAGTGGCCTTGCGCTTTTGGTGAACAGGGCGTCGGCGACTGAAGAGACCACGACGACGGGGAGCAGTGGTGGTAGTAGTAGTGGTGGTGTGGGTGTGGCAGGCTCTGCGTCCGAACGGCATTGTGGCGTTTGAGCTGGGGCTTATTTAAGTCTTTGAAGTTTTATAAGAGTGTCTTTTTTTTGTTTGTTGTTACGATTGTGTTGATGTGAATTGACTTGATTGAGAAATAATGCCAATGAAGGACAAACCACACATTTATATACACGATGGTCATTCACCTTCATCTCCAAAAAACTTGGAATCGTCACCTCCCGCCATGATGCCATGGGTGTGCACGCCGTTTCATAACGTTCCCACTGATTATCCCTGACGTGTTGCTCCGAAGCGACAATAATTGTTTCTCAGCGCGACCAAAAACAGGGTCCTCCATCAAAGGGCTGCACGAAAACCGGGATGGATCCAAGGCAAGACCCTGTGGCTGGAAGCAGGCACGTCACTTTCGGGAAGGGCTGGTGGGTTCTAATTGGCTGAGGCGGTCAAGGGACCTGCAAGTGTGGCTGGTGGGTGTGATGTCATTTGTATGGACGTGTGGCTGCGAGTGACGACGTTGTGCAGCGATTTGGGGCTGCGGGAGGGGGGACTTGGAGATCGCGGGTGCGGTATGATGTTTGTTTTATTGATTCCTTGGGTATAATGTGGCTTGTGAGCATCGGGTATGATGCAAGATGTGATGCACGGCGGGAAGGGCGAGGCATGCGGCTGGAGGGTCATGAGGTGAGTAGTCTGGAATGATTCCTTTGGAGTCTGGCACATGGGACTGACAGCCCTTGGCGAGGATGCCAAGATGGATTAAGCAGGTTGTTAATTAGTGAAAGTTAGCTTGTTTGGGGGACCTGGAGGAGGACCCTTGGAAATGAGGCTCTTATGAAGGAGCGCCTTCTTTTTCTTTATTTTTGCTAGCCGCGATGGGGGCGCTCTGATGGGGCACCACGTTTTGCGTCCATCTTGTTTGCCGGCTGCCTCTCGCTTCACATCAATCATTCTCATCGTCATGTGTCACGCAATGCGTGCACGACAGCACCCCATGCTCCTCTTCCATTCCATATCCTCTTGGTGCGATCATTCAAGAATCACTGCCTCTCTTCTATCTCTGTCATTGGCATAGTCCTCTAATCGCCATCTATCAGTATCATTGTTCAACTTTTGGCCCTTCAATCAGCGCCCGCAACTCGTCTATTTCCAAGTCGTCATGATTGCAAACTCGCTTTTATCGTAGCCAAATCTGTCTCCGAGAACCCCAGTCCCTTCACCACATACCCATCCCACCCACCGAACCGCTCCGTCAAGCCCTCCTGAAATGCCTGCCAAAACTCCGGCCGCAAACTCACGAGGTTGTAGAATCCAGGGGTCTCGGGGTCTTTGATCTGCATCGTGCTCATGGCGTAGTGTAGGAGCTTTTCACGTGCGGGCTCAGTACCAACTCGCGACAACATATAGTCGCGCGTAGACACTTCCGGCGGCGTGCTGGCCAGGGCGTGTAACAGGCCGGCGACGACACCAGTCCGATCGCGACCAGCTATAAATTGATATCAGAGAAGACGGATTACAACGAAATATCTCATGCTTTCTTCCAAATTAATCGTGTCGTGTGAAGACAAATAAAGCAAACGTACCAGTGCAGTGAAAGAGTATTGGCTCCGTGGGCCGATCTCGCACGTGTTCCAACACAGCACGTATCGTTGGTCTATATGCCAGCGCGCAATTCATATACTCCTTTTTCCAAGCCTCTCGTCCGCCAATTAATGCGTACTCATCCAGGCCAGGCATATGGAAGCCATCCTCGACGTCAAACCAGACGCTCTCCACGCCGGGCACGACTGGATCCGGCGCACTCTCACGCTCTGAAAGCAAACGCAGGTCAAAGACCCTGCGTACATGACTAGCCAGCCATGCCAGCGCATCAGGATCCTTTGCCGCCCCTTCTAGAAACCCAGAGCGATAGAAGCGCGTTTCTATCAACTTGCTGCCCGGCACGGCGCCGAGATCGCGGAGGTTGAAGAGGGACCGTGTGGGGATGAAGGGCGGAGAGGTGAGCGCCGGCAGGAGGACATCGGGGCCAAGAGGGGTCCGGACATCTGTGGCGGAGAGGGCGTCGAGATCCGTGGGCGAGAGGGGCATTTTTCTGGGTTAAATCGAGGAATTGACAAGCACAACGAGTTATTGACGTATTTTCTTGGGCTGGGAGGGGATTGATGCAGGTGATGAATGTGGAACGGAACAATCAATTAGGGAGGGCGGTGATGCGGGGTGGTTTGGTGCGTAAGATTGCGGGAAGATTGATGAGGGGCTTCGGAGAAAACGAGGTGGGCTGAAGGCAAGATGCATGCACGATAACGGTCAGAAAGACAGTTTTCCCCCGTTGAGATGCTTGTTATTACATGAATTAGACCGGTTTGTTTCACCGCTACGATAACGTCGTATTGTCCGATTGCCGAGGGTTTTGGAGCTATTGACGCATCAAGTACAGGGTATGATGATTGCAGGTTTGAACGATACGTTGAGCTGATACAACAGCCTCAAAAAAAAAGAAAAAGAAAAAAGAAAAATAGCCATTGATGCATTGAGCGATGTCTTGCTTCGCTGCGGTAGACTGAGTTCAATTGAACTGTTGATACAGTATTGGGAGGAAGATAAATTCCTCATTTTCCAGACGTCGATGCTATCATGAACCTCGTCGCGTAGAGCTTAATGCGGCACCACGGTTATTGTCGTTGTAGAATCCCAGTATGCATCCGATAAACAGGGATCAGCTTGCGATTTGACAAGCACACGGGTTTTCCCAAGAACGGTAGGTCGCACTGAACATCACCACCAACATCCCCAACATGACGCAACTGCAATCGCCCTCTCCTCACATCTGATGTAATACACGCGATGCCATCCACTGAATCATGTTCATGCCGCAATGGCAAGACATGCCACCGGAGCCGACTGCAGGACCCTCAGTCGGCGCAAACAAGCCGACATTATTGCAAGCCTCTTCGTCCAGGATCACAGTGCCGTCAAAATTGAACAATGCGATTTTCTCCCAACAACACCCCAAACTAGACCGCCACAGAAAATTGACGGCGGAGGAAAAGAAAAACAAGCTCACACAGCCCCCTCGGCCCTCTTCCGATGGCTTGGCTCTGTCGGGCCTAGCGTATGCTGCTCCAGCACTCAAGCTTAGCTTCCAGTGGGTCGCTGGACGGGTGCCTTGGGCTGGTGGCTGGCCGCCTGGACTGGCCCTGTAGGACCCACCCGACAGCGCCAAACACCTCCGCGCGGGGGCTGCACGAGCTGCCCCGGGCTCCCCAATCACCGGTAGCCACACGGGCAGTTCATCCCCGTCAATTGGCCTGCGCACCAACACTCACAGCAGATCTGCATTGCTCTGCACCGCTCTGCACGGACAGCACCCAGATAATCTGCAAAAGCCCACAACGAAGGACGAAGAATCCTCTATTGCAACGCTCAAGCGTAAACAAATTCGCCTCATTCGTATCTCTCGCTGCGACTCTGCGTCAGCACCGCATCAGCCCTCTCCACTCGCAAGCTCATCGCTAGATCACGGCACAAGCGGAGCAATCGGGGCCCCTCTTCCTTTCTTTTGTCCTTCAACCCAAATTAGATTAGCAATATGCCGAAAAAAAACATCCCGGATCGCTCTTAGAAGCTAAAAAGTAAGAATCCATGTCTAGCCTCAGTGCGCCGAGACAAGGAACCAATGAGGCAATTGACTTGAGGCGGGCGTGCTCGATAGGAAGAGACATTCGGGCCAGATACATATTGTGCTCGCACTCCTGTTCTAACTTTTCCTCCCATTTCCCACCATTTGATTTCGGGAGAAGTGACTGCAACGAGAGTATTCCGCGCCATTGAACTTCGACCGCGGCTTTCGCACAGCTTGCCTCGACAGGGGACGACCAACGATCTTCGCAGCACTCTTATTTCTTTCCCCCGCAACTGCAAAAAGGTATCCAATAGACCTGTCGTGTAACCGAGTCATTTTTCTTCATCCGCTTCTTATTGTTCGCGCGCCCAACAATAGATTTTCGGGGGCGTTGACTCGGGCGGTTTGTGGGGAAAAATTGGATTTTAATCGCGATCCAACAAACCTTAGCTTCTTGCCTATTTGGGAACTGCTCCTCTTCTATTGGGTGCGGCGTATAAACCTCCAAGAGACTTGTCAAATGGTGTCTTGGACGGCGAATCTATCATAAAAGTTGTAGGTTGTCCCCCCCCCCCCCCTTTTTTCCACTTACAACAAGTGCATTCCTCAATTGGAATACGCCTTTAATGGGCCTAGTATTGTGCTTATTATTGTTTTCTAACTCTTGATTACAAGGCTGTACTTGAGCTGAACAAGAAGAGCACACCACAAGACGAAAATCATGTTCTTAACGCCCCTCCTCCGCTGGGGATCGTTCCTCTCCGTCATCCTCGCCGTCTCGCTCGCCTTCGCACTCTCCGCGTACCCCGAACCCCTCAGCTTCTTTTCACACTCATCACTCAATACTGTTGCAAACGCATCAACATACTGCTATCGCGGGATCCGCACCCACGACCACGACAACCCCACCGCGCAGTGCTTCACCGTCGTCAACGGCACGTTCGCGCGCGTATGGAGCGACGCCAACATTGAGGAAACAACCAAGTCGACTTGCAATGGCAACCAAACGAAGCTTCTGGACGGCTATGTGATTCCCGGCCTTTGGGACGGCCACGGCCATCTCATGGCATGGGGAGAGTTCCTCCACTCAGTAGACCTCTTTGAGGTGCAGAACATCACAGAAGTGAAGAACCGCTTGAAAGCGTACCTCAAGAAGAACCCCGACGCGGGCAAGAAGGACTTCTGGCTGCGCGGAACAGGATGGGATCAGGATCTATACGGACGCATGCCCACGGCCAAGGACATCGAGGACGACCCCGAACTCAAGGGCGTCTTCATGATGCTGGATCGCATTGACGGTCACTGCATCTGGGTATCGCAGGCTGTGCTGGACATTCTCCCCAAGAACATGACGGATACACCGGGCGGCCAGATCATTCGCGACCCCGGCCCAGGCGTTTTCTGCGACAACGCCATGGATCCCGTCACGAAGCTGTGGCTGAAGACCAACGAGGAAAAGCAAAGTCGCTTGATCAAGGATGCCATGAAGGATCTCAACAAGGTCGGACTCGTCGGTGTTCACGACGCAAGCACCCTGCCCGGCGAGGTCAAGCTGTACAACAAGCTGGCCGACAGCGACGACTGGACCGTCCGTGTATACAGCATGCTCGAGTGTGACGAGAGAAACACGTACTGTCCCGACAACGCTACGAGAATAGCTAGAAACGATTCTCGCTACTGGGTGCAGAGCGTGAACCTATTCGCAGGTAAGACTTGCCCTCTCACAACCACACGTCCATTCTCTCACCTCAAACCACATATCCCTCATCACCACTCTTGCATTACCCTGAGATCAAAGTCCGTCAATACGTAAGACAGAAGCTAACACATCTCAGACGGCGGCCTCGGCAGCTGGGGTTCCGCCATGCTCGACCCCTACGCCGACAAAGCCAACTCCTCCGGCACAATGCTCATCAACTCGACCACAATGTCCAACATCACCGCGACATGGGCCAAAGCCGGCTTCCAAGTCAACGTGCACGCCATCGGCGACCGCGCCGACCGCGAAGTCATCGATGCCTTCATTGCAGGTCTCGTCAACGTCTGCCCCGAGGCCACCCCCGACAACTATGAAGCCCTCCGCATCTGCCAAGTCAAGCACCGCTTCCGCATCGAGCACACTCAGATCGTTCACCCAGATGACCAGATCGGCATGCACAAGATCGGCATCATCCCCTCCGTCCAACCGACTCATCCGACAGACGATATGCGTTTTGCGCAGCAGAGACTCGGTCCCGAGCGCACAGATTCATCTGCCTACCGGATGCGATCATACATCAACATTGCGCCGCTGCTGGGAAGCGATTTCCCCGTTGAGCCACCCAATCCGTTCCATGGCATCTATGCTGCCGTCACGAGAGAGAATCCTGGCACAGGAAAGGGCTTCAATGGCTCAAGCGAGGGCTGGCACATGGAGGAGGCGTTGACCTTTGATGAAGCCATGTGGGGATTCACTGGCACGAGTGCCTATGGTGCCTTCCTTGATGGGAGAGCAGGCTTGATTAGAGACGGTGCCTTTGCCGACTGGGTTGTGCTCGATAAGCCCATCGAGGACATTCCCATCGAGGACTTCCGCACACTCAAAGTCAAGGAGACGTGGGTCGCTGGTAGGAAGGTCTACTCGAGGGAGAAGTAATTCGCGTTGTTGTGGTTGTATAACTTGTGCTTGTGAGTCGAATGCGCGGAGTTGAGGAGTGAGAGTAAGTGAGGGGAAAGCGAAAAGGGACGGTGACGGCGTTGACTATGGCTGTGCCAGACCACGATGACATGTAGTATTATTATGTCATTATTTAATTTGAATAGTCCAATTATAGATAACACTTGATGAAAACTTGGCCACCTAGCTCTGTCTCCTTCACCAGAAACTCCCGACGCTGCTTTGCAACATCACCTATGTGGGCAACAAGAAGGCAGCTTTCGGTCTCTTTCAATTAGGCTATTCTACCGTAGCAAGCCTGTATGGTCTCACCCTTTCAATTCCACCACAGCTAGTTAAGGCTCACAAAAGGGCCAAATATGAGGAAAAGCGACAAATGCAATGCCCACAACATGCCCGTTCTGGATCCGCAAGGGCAAATCACCTTCATAACGCCAGTCCCAATGAGCGTGTATGTACAATCTAGCTAGTTGCTTCATATGTGCAAGATCTGGAGCATAGGCATTACAGACCTCTCTTCCATGTCCGCCTCCGATGCTTCCAGCCAGGCTTTTCCGTATTTTCAGTGCTTGGCAATGCACTTGGTTTCGAACCATTTGGCAAATTTGACCACCGGGATGTCCACGGCTCTCCAAAATACATCCGCCCACCAAATGACAGTCAGAATGCAGAACATGGCCCCCAACACAAAGTCGGCATTGTACCAATATCCCTCGACTCCGGTAAGTGAATATGCCATCTTCTCCCAATGGTAGCCCACAGTGTGCATCGCAGGGCCGTGCATGAGGTACAAGGCATACGAGATCTTGCCGAAGTACTGTACCACGGGTGAGTTGAAAAACCTTTGCCACGGACGGGAGTGGCCAACAGCAAGCACGAAGACTACTGCACCGGTCGATTGCCAGTACCTGAAATGCTCTTCCTTCCACCACCGCGGGGTCAACGATGTCAGGTAGACCCAACCGGGGGCTTTATCCCCGCCATCGTCGGGTTCCGACATCAAGTACAAGCCGAGAATGCTGACCAGCATCCAGAAAGCGGCCTTAAGAAAGCCATGCGACCGAGTCGGCTGCTCCTTTTCGTCTCGCGGTAACACCGAAGACGAGATGTGAGCCCCTCGAATGTGGTCCATCTCTGCAAGCAACATTCCACAGAAGAACAGGCACAGCTCCCATCTTGAATGGCTGTAAGTGAACCACATTATGGCACCCACAGTCAAGAAACGAAGACTAGTTCGGAGGCGAGCCGTGCCGATAATTGTGAGGAAGAGGTAGAGCGAGCATCGGAACTCTAGTGGTATCGTCCATAGGTGTACTTCGTATGCTGCATCGGACGTTATTAATAGACCATGGATGATTTTTCTGACGGAGGTGGTGCTTACTTGTGGTCCCGCCAAACTGGTTCCAGTCAAAGACATGGACAAATCTGTACATATGTATGGTCCAGTCTTTGAACTGAGCATAAGATGAACTCATGCGGGCGGGGTGGGGCTCGACAATATTCTTCATATACGTGCGGTCGTTGGCGAATTCCCGTGTCCATTCGTACGCCCCAATTCGTAAGAGGCAAACGATCATTAGTGTGGAGATTGCCGTTGGTAGATAAAGTCGGATACCACGGCGAAAGGTTAAGGAACTCATTGTCGTGGCAAAGTCGGAAAAGGCTCCATTTCGAACCAGTTTCAAGGGGCGATAAGACAAGGCATAGCCCAATATGACGAAGAATACGCAGACAGCGGGCAGTCCCTGGTACCATAGCCTGAGAAAAGGAAGTTTTAAAAAGTGATAGTTGTCTTCACCAGTACCCCAGCTTTTGGCAATTGTGAAAGCCTGGTAGAAATAGTGGCAAAAGAAAACAAAGAGTGCGGCGAGCCCTCTCATTCCATCCAGGTATGCCGTCGGTGAGAGTTTGGAAGGGCATATCTGCTCACGGGCATGTCTTCCTTGGAGAAAACTAGGTGTTAAAAACACGAGACCTCGAATCAAGAACACCCGCCAAGGGGCTGAAAGTAGTCGACCCCATGGAACAATAAACGTAGAAGTGTACTTGGTGTAGCTAGGCAGCTTAACCCTCACGTTGAACAGTGATTCGGCGTCGCTAATGCTGCCCTCGCTGTCAGAGTCAGAACCGGATCTCTCGTCCAAAAGCCCAACCTTCTCTTCGTGAGAGGTGGTTGGAACCATTTTATCATTTCCGGCCATTGTCCTGCAATGAAAAGAGCGTTGTGTCTGGAAAGATCGTTGGATATTTGGGGCCGAGAGTGACAAACGTGACAACGCCAACAACGGGTGGTGTAACAGAAAGAAGGGCGAAAGAAAGGGAACAGAAGGGTATCAAAATGGAAAGAGAGAGAGAGAGAGACAAAACTGCCGGTGACCATTGGAGTAACAAGAAAGAGCGTAGGGCGGACACTATCCATGGAGCTTCAGACGAACGGGCTGAATCGTAGGTTCAATATGCCGAGGGACAAGCAGTCAGTCTCTTCGCCGCAGTCTCTTCTCTCACACGGCGAAAGGTTACCGAGACTGAAGCCGTCCGGAAAGGAATGGAGAAGAAAGAAACCGTGGGCAAGGACTAGCCTGAGGAGATATGGAAGAAAGACAAGATACAACGGAGAGGAGATGGAGGGTGACAGGTGCATGGAGCAACGAATAATGCCGGACATCTCAAATTAGTTATTCACTTGGATCCAGCCATACAGTGCGTAGCAAACACATGGATGAGAAAGAGATCGGGGGAGTGCACATGCAAGCGCTCCTGCCACTCGTTTGCAACTGTCGACGGTCCGGAGAGGAACTTAGGACAGCTGCACCGTAGGGGAATGCGGACATTCCTTCCTCGAATGGGCGCCTGTACCTTGCATAGAACCAGGATGACGTCTTTTGCCTACCAGGAAACCATGTCTGATACATGGGACTTTGTCCGGCCAATGAAACCAGGTATGGCATGGTCAGAAGCCGCGCAGGAAGAACGAACTGGAGATTTGCGATCCAGTGCATCTTTGTGGAAGGAGAGACGACCCGGTGGGTAGCGGCCACCACAGTTCGACACGGTGCGTATGTGGGAGTGGGTGTGTTTCGGCCAAGTCGCAGGGGCAAAGTCGACAACAAACGTCCTTGACACACGTAGAAAAGAAATCTGAATCTGAAGCAAGTGCAAGATCAGCTCGGAGGGTGGATCACGAATGGAAACAACCCAGCCCTTCCATGCTACTCGGTGCGTCGTGCGATTATATGGGTTTTGCTCTTTTGTTACATTCGCTGTAATATGCAAACGAAGACCTCGGCATTGATGTTTCTCAAACAGTCTGGTGGTGTCGCTGCGGCTTGTGTGTTGGACTTTGTAGGCGTCCACGTTCTATTTCCGGTCTTCCGCGAAACATCCCGTCTCCCTCTACGAGAAACAAGGATTCTTGTCATCGCTTCGACATTCTGTCTCGAACACAATCCCCGTGGCATGTTATTGCTCATGCAGAGTGGATACGTCCTGATTCATTGCGCTGGCCGAAGTGAATCGGTGGTGCAAGACTGTCTTTGTTTGTCGGCCGCGGAGAGGGGATATGCCTAGCCGAACCAAGATCTAAGCGCCTCATCTGTAACTACTCCGTATGCAGTACAGTCTCGCACACTATACAGCATGCTCGGGCGATCACCTCGACGGGAAAATGAACTGGCGTTTGAGGTCCGGGTGTGTCCGCAGTGGTCCACTTTACACCGGAACGCCTTTTGCTGTTACGCGCAAGCTTTGCACTTGGCAGACGATGATCTTTCGCACGCTTGCTTCGACAATCATCAACTTGGCGGTAATGCTGGTATCATGATGCTTGTGCTGTAATTCACAGATTGTTGGCCACGGCCCCATTCTTACGGCACTTGACCTCCCCCGCGCGGGAGATGGACTAGAAAACTGTTCGAACTAACGACCAACGACCAACGACCAACGTGCATACGACCCACGATTCAAGATCACGGAAATGTCGCTTGTCCTGGGAACCACAAGAACTTGGTGTCTTCACCTTATTACCACTCCCATCGCATCACGCGACATTCACTCCCTCGCTTCTTCAAGGTAACGCTTGGCCCCTTTGTGGTGGCCCCACCTGCTTGCTGATCGTCGTCTTTCTGCGACGTCTCGAGGCTTGATTGCCATGGAGAATGCCTGATCGGGAAACTGGCTTGTGATAAATAGGATCCGATGAGGAACATTTGAAATTCCCACGGCGGTAATACAGTTGCGAGGCGTTGAAGCACACCTGGCCGTCTGTCCACCTTTCTACCAATTGGCCATTTTTTGCTGGCATATGCTGCGCTTGGAGTAATACTGACACACCACCAACTTTTTGTTCCTACAAGTTACGATGCCGAGGCTCCTCATGATTTTATTTATCTTTCACCAACCTGCAACTATTGTAGTGCATCCCATGATAATATGACAATCATTGTGACGCAGCTCCTGCAATGGCGCATCCGGCACGAGAGCCGTGTCGTGAGAAGTTTCGTCTCATTCACACAGCCTTGTTTCGCCCCAGCCATGGCACTGTCAGATGTCTGGGGCCCCCAGCGTGCGATGTCCTAAAACTGCATGACATATTCTGTTACATCCCACTGAGGGATTCTGGATTGACGCTTGTTTATTTTTTGATAAGCATCATGCACTCCCGACGTCAGTGTTCACGGCAAAGGTATATATGCGCGACTCTTTCTACGCCTGCATTTGAGTAGGGTATCAATACAATGCACGTTGACCCCAGCAAGATGCGCAATCTGAACCACTACCCATGAAACCTGACGAACTGTGAGTTGTCCAGGGTTTGGGCGGGAGAAGCCTGGAGGAATCACCACATTCCTTTTTGTCGAATCCGCGACACCCAGGCGCCACGTCAGGAGGAAATATTCGGGTCCGATTTAATGTTTGCCAAGTCTCTGATCACAATGTGACTGAGATCTTATTAATTTGTATCCCTTGCTTCAGTACCCGCACTTGGCTACTCTCCTGTCGAGCCTTGCTCCATCTGCCAGAAACTGTGTTCGTGGAGGGCATTGGAATGCCAGTCTGCTCACGCACCACTTTTCTATCCTCGAGGATTTATCCTCACGCGACACTGGATCCCTGGCGGTGATGCAATAATCTGGGTCACATATGCAATATATTTAGCCGGAAGGATGATAGAAACTTTGTGAAAACTGAGAGATGTGTATTGCATTATACGTAGTGTACCAGTCGTGCAAGTATCGCTTTTCCGCATCCTGTCCTGGATTTCCACCTTTGTCTTGACAAATATGAATTGATTCTGGAGCTTTCTGGCCTTTTTTTTTTCAGTGCTTGCACGGGAGTTTCTGTGTCTGAGCATACCCTGCCATTGAGCTTTTGTGTAACGCATATCACAGTCCTGCGAAAGGTATGTCTAGCATCACAGAGGCTCAGAGTCACCGTGCGAGAAAGACCAAAAGTCTAGAAATTGAGAAAAGATCCCTGGGGAAAAAAATAGTTATCATATCCGCTCCAAAAATTTTGAGTTCCAATTCCAAGCTATAGCTCCCAAACGCCGTCGTAAATGCCCATTTCATTTCATCCATTTTCTTGTTTGTTGATTCGCCGTCTAGTTGTCAAGCCAGTCGAGGAACTGGGGCGTAAAGTAGCTGACCACAATGGTGGCACCTGCCCGCAGAATGCTCTCGGTGGCCTCAAAAGCCGCTTGTTTAAGGTCAAACACGCCGGCCTTGGCAGCTGAATGAATCATAGAGTACTCGCCGCTGACTTGGTAGGCTGCGATGGGCAGATCTTTGCCCAACTCCTTGGCATCGCTGATTATGTCGAGATACTGTCCTGCTGGTTTGACCATGATGATATCGGCACCCTCGTTGAGATCACGAACGATGGCTCGGCGGGCGAGTCCTCGGCCACTGGGTGGCAGCTGGTAGCACTTGCGGTCTCCGAACGAGGGAGCAGAGCCGGCGGCGTCGCGGAACGGGCCGTAGAGACAGCCAGAGAACTTGGCAGAGTAGGACATGAGGGTGGTTTTGTGGGCGATGCCCTCTTCGATGAGCTTGAGCTTGATGGCGCGGATACGGCCGTCGTTCATATCAGATGGGGCGACGCAATGTGCGCCGGCCTTGGCGTAGGCAATGGCGACATCGGAGATGCGGTCCACGGAGAGTTGATTGTTCAGGCTGCCATCGTCGCGAAGGATACCGCAGTGGCCGTGGGAGGTGTACTCGCAGAGGCACACGTCTGTGCAGATGTAGAGCTGTGGGAAACGGCGGCGAATGAGGCGAATGCCCTGGATAACGGGGCCCTCAGGGTCGTCGGCAGCGCTGCCGAGGGCATCCTTCGTGCCAGGCTTCATGGGGACACCAAAGAGGATGACGGAGCGCAGGCCCTTGCGGACGAGAGGTTCGAGGAAGGAGACAAGCTTGCCGATGCCGAGCTGATACTGGCAGGGGAGGGAGGCAACAAGGTTCATGTCATCTTCGCGATCGGTGATGAAGATTGGATAGATGAACATGGACTGGAAGAAGAAGGATGGTTAGCATATTTGCCCTCGCGCATCTTCGTTCATTTGCGTGGAGGTCAGACTCACCTTGGTCAACTGTCGCTCAGCCTGCCATGAGCGGGCAAGGGGGTGGTAATAGCCACCATGAAGCTGGCTACCAATGTCGCCGGAGATGCTTACGCTCGTGGCGGCCGTGCTGGCATAAGACATAGCTCGAGAAATGTGCGAGGTTCGGTCATCCACAGTTGAAACAGAAGGCGCAGGAGCCGGTCGGCGAGGGGCATTGTTGCCGTCACGAAGAGTGAGGTCTTGAACCAGGCTGGAGAAAGACATTGTGACGATCGATTTATCTATTGATTGTTTGGGCTGTCGAGCGATTTTGGTGTTGTCGGCGCTTGTTTGGGGGGGAATCGAGAAGTCGTGGGATGCAGGAGATGGACACGATGTCGATGTGGCGATGTGCGACGCTCCACTGAGAAGACTTGCGACGCTAGACGCTGCAAGAAAATTCCGTTGCAACACGAAAAGCACGCAATTCAGTCTTTCTCCCCGGCGAGATGGGAGATGGTTTCTCAATCGAATGAATTGATTGAGAATCGAAAAGCAGGCGGACGACTGGCAAAGGGGGAGGAAGTTGGGATGGCGGATTGAAAAGGAAAAAAAGAGGTGAGCGAAATGGTGGTAGTTGCATCGTACCGGAATGGCATGAGATGGCACAAAGGTGCATGGAATCAATGGAAGCCAAGCCCGTGGGAAAGGTACTTGACTGAGCATGCACCCTTCGCGGGGCGGAGCATGTACCAAACGCCCCATCGAAGAACATGCTTGACCTCGAGACAAGCGGTGTCGCCGCTCCGGAACGGCCATCGGCTTTTCCTCGCTGTTAGGTCTGAGCCAATCAGAGGCGGGGAAATTGTAATGCGGGGAGATCACGACCAGTCGGTGGGCAAAAGTATTTGACCAGGTTCATGTAGCATGCCATAGCCCGTAAAATAAGAAAACACTGTGATGTACATAAAAATACTAGAAGGTATATAAAAATCTATAATTCTATTCTTTTAAGTAGTATAGTATTATATTCTATATTCCCTTATACTTTTATACTTTTATACAGGGATTTAGTTATACAATATAGTTTTATAAATTCCCTACTTTGACTAAGTACGCTCATGTGGCCAAACATTTATGGCCCCCGGCGTTTTCCACTGGCTCGTTCGGATGCTCGTGATTCCGGGGGCGGAGACTGACAGCGGAAGCGGGAATGACCATGGGAATCTTGTGCTGCGGGCTGGATACCGGTCATGCCTATTCTAGCCGAGCTTGATGCAGCCACTCTTGTCTGTTCGGGCGGTTCTCTTCAGGGTGTTGGGACTGTCACCCAATGCTGAGAAGTCTTACGTTGACCGCGATTCTGGTTCATGATTTATCCCTACAGAATACCTTAAAAGGGTGGTATCGTCATTGCAACGTGATGGATGTGTCCTTGGAACTGGGAACTAGCACTCGCCTCTAAACAATCTTTTATCCATGCGGCTGCCGTAACATCCAATACTTGGCCCTCTCGGCCGTAATGGATATGCTTAGGGTTATGGAGGATTAAAGAAGGAGAAATTTGGCCGATACACTTTCCCTTGGCGCGAATCAATTCGTTGAGTTCTCTAAATTCATAATCTCTTATCGTTTAGACGCCAGAGAATGATTTGACTAGCGGTTAATCGTTCCCGGTTCCTCTACGGACATTATTGACGTTGGCCAGTCCACCAATGCGGCACTGAAACATGATTATGTGTTGGGGCGGAGCCTATAATTTGCAGGCCGCGCAGAAGAGTCGCCAGAGGGCCCTCCTAACATTTGGATGGGACATTTTCTGGGTTTTAAGCTCAAAATTGGAGTAAAGAAATCGTGAATTGACTAGCAAGGAGAAAAAAGAAAAATCCATGACTCAATATAATGGTTGCGTTTTGGTCACCAAGCGGCAATAAAGCAGCTCTCAGAACGGCTTACCTCTGCTCGTTCACTTCGGTCACGAACGGCTCCGTTTGTGGTGGCAATCTAGCAATACAATCAACAGCTCACAAGCGTGTGCTCCGTGGCGCATTTGCAAGCTTTTGTAAGGAATCTCTCGCGTCAGATGCAGTCACGTGGTCGCCGAAAACTGAAATTGGTCTTGCGTTGAGTATCGCCGGAGCATGACAACCCATGATCGGGTTAATAAGAGCAATGATTCGATAGCTTCATCATTAGCAGAGCGACATTGCCAGGGCGAGTATGCCGTAATGCATGCAAGATGTATTTGCCGCCATCGCCACGCATCAGACTGAAGTCGTGTGCAATGGACACATTGTTGACGACATTTCCATCTCCCGCGTTGTTCAACTCGTCCCGACTCAGCACATGGCAGATTCTATAGATTTGTCATTACCAACCACGGATCACCTCGCCCGTACCCAAGCCCTACTTATCCATCTCGTACTGGCCCTGTTCTCATCGTCAATGCGACGTCAGGCAAGAGCCGAGCCGTTCATATCAACCCTCCATCAATGGACCAATCTTCTGTTGCAGTCGGCCAAGCGAGACGCCAATCTCGCATTGCAAGATGAGGCCACAACAATGTCCCCAAGTGCACGGTGCGGAGGCTGTTCCACCGATGATTATGTCTCCCAGGCATACGATCTTTTCGCTCTATATGAGTCTACTCGCCGCACTTGGATACTCAGCAACTTTGTCATTGGTGTCTATCAGTCACTCAAAGGCAATGATGTGACTACATGCACGGGGGATATATACCTCACAGAGAGAGCTGGACTTTGGGATGCCAGGTATCCGGAACGCTGGGCGGCCATTGCACAATCTACTGATCCATTGTTTGCATACACCGTGCATGGCCAGACTCCCTTCGATGTCGGACGATCTGCGGAAGAAGTCGACGAGTTTGTGATACATCTGTACACAATGATTTGGGGACACGATAAGGTAGACGACTGGATGAAGCGCAGTGAACCCCGTGTTCGCAGCATCCTGCAACTTACCAGCACTCCCCTGGAATCGAACTCGGGACTTAATTCATGCCTCCATACCTCTTAAACTTAGATTGCGAGAACAAAGTCACGCGCGGATTCCACTTGGTTCAGACTTCGGACAGTCAAGCTGATGGCAACTTTTGTATTCGCTGAAGATATAGTTTTTTTGCTTTATTGGGCAATTGCTGGATCTTTTCCGGCGCAGCTACCCGCTTCATGGAGAGACATACATTGTCGGAACCGCCACCGAGGCCGTCTACGATAGCCGATGCAGATTATTCACTCCGAACATTCGACATGAGACACCTGATCCAATGGGGCAGATTAGATCTTCTGCCCGACTTTTCTTTTCTTTTTCTTTTTTTTTCCTTCTTTGGGCCCCTTCTGCTTTCAGAGCTTTAGTGATGGCCTATTCACTCAGATATTGCGCATCAGCAGTAATTGCAAATTTATAGCTGGGGTTGGGCGGTACAGTTTTCATGCATTTCGGACAAAATAAGGGCTTTTTACCTGGGCAGAATAACTGATGGTGCAGGCCGCTGGTAGCCTCTTACATACGTGTGCCGGGAACGATCCATCTGGATCTGTATCTGGACTTTCGTGCCTTCCACCTGGATCAGGCAGTCAAGCCCCCCAGCCAGCTAAGTGCTGGCTGATAATAATTGATATGCAGGCTGGTGGTTTCCCTGTCCATTTCGATTGCCCTGAATGCTCCGGTATGGCGCTTCGTGCCCAATCCCCGACCGCCTCATGCAACTAGGCTCTGTACCTTGAACCTTGTAGGGTCCTATCTGGACGATAGTGATCTCCAAGACAGGAAGCCCGTGGCTGATTGGGCCATCCTCACGTGCACGGGTAGGAGCCTTGCGTGGTAGAGATGGCTTGGCGCAGAGGAACGACGTTGCGCAGAATGGGTCTTGGGAATTTGTCGCACGGTATATGGGAGGCTCTGAAGCACTGTTACTTGTGGCGTGGCCACGGCCGATTCTTGGTATAACAGTCATCATCACGGGAGGTCTGGCGGTCGGAAGACCTATAACTCACTGTAAAAGCCATGAAATTAAGCCCTATGGATACCACTCATAAGCGTTAAAAACACTGTTAGCCACCCTAAGCAAGCTTAACTATATTTCCCTAGCGGCCCTATGCGCTAAGCCAACACTTTTAGCAAGGTTTAGTAGCTCTTATAGCTCTACACAATAGCAGCTGGGGGCGGCGCACGGTATATCAGGGATTCTGAGGCACTGTCAATTGTGGTGTAGCTGCGCCCGATCTTTAGTGTGACAGAATTACATTATTCACCCGCCGCAGTGACACCAGTGACATAACCGTTGGCCAGTGGGAGCTGGTCTGGACTTCTTAGCTGTGGCCCTCACAGCCCGCCGTTAGTCATACATGGACTCCAGCTTCACTGTTCGCCGTTGGCAGTCTGATCTTGCGACCAATCCTTTCTTCATGGAGTGGGAAGTCCATCTGTTCAACATATCGCGATAGATCACTGCCTCCTAACGGACGATATCGCTGGCTCTGCGGAAGTCCCCGCACGACCCAGGCACCAACCTGATTCCGCTTGCTCTACAACGCCGCATCGTTATTCGACAATGACCATATGGACGATCGGTATAGAATGGACAACGGGCGGTCCGGCGGCGTTTTAGGCTTGTCGGATACGCAGTATGATATGCTCACAGCCGCCATCCAACGCGCTTGTACTTGCAACGGCGCCGCCATGGACGATCCCCAGTTGACTGCATGGCTGAGTTCCCAAGGTGTCTCCGCTGATCTCCTCTGTCCGCAACTTCAAGACCTCAGGCAAGGCCTCTACAGGAGCTACTGCGCTAAGCTGAAGGGCTCGCTACCCTCACCACCTGTCAACGTGCAAGATGATGGCCAAACCAATGGCCTGAAAGTGCAGCCTCTCGCCGGCTCTCCCGGCGCCAAGGGCAAAGAAAATGCAGAGCTGGTGACATTTGAGGTGAGTATCAACGGATCCAAACTTTCCAAAAGAAATGCGGGGAAGCAACCGTTGGCTTACAATGTCGTGCGCTAAGGAAAATGAGGATGTAATCTATGTCAACATACCTTCAGCACGAACTCCTGACTGGGAAGGCTTTTCAGCAAGAAGATGCGAGCAGAAGGTGAACTACCTCATACGTACAGCACTTTATCGACTCGGATTATCTGCGAGCGATGGAGAGAGTATTGAACTCAAATGGAACATGACGGATAAGACGGACAGCCGGACCAGGGTGTCCATCTTCAAGGTTCTGCCAAAAGACGCAATGAGGGTGGATGTGGCTTTAGGTACAGACTGCATGAACGATCTTGTTGACGAAAATAGCGCCACAGACACCCAGGATCGTCTGAGCCGTCAATCACCAGGTATGTTTCTATTGTCAGCGATCAAATGCGAGAGTTTCCTTTAGACTGACCAGGACAGAAGAATGCTCAGTTGAAGGGTCGCAACGGTATGGATGTGCAAATCAAAACATGCTTCATCGATTTCTCGAAACAACGCAAACCCCCGATGCACCAAAGCTTGAGTGTGATGCAACCACAAGAATCAAATCTGCAACCATCGACGGAATCACACGAGTCAACGCTACAGCCGCCGACTGCATCGCACGAGTGAGCACTACAGCTATGGACGTCATTTTAAACCTGGAAAAACAGTTGACGTTACGCTCTAATAAGGACTGTGCTCCGATCGTGGACCCGGAGGTTGCTTCCACTGAGTCGACCTCTCACGGACAGAAACGACTCTCTGCCAATGATGTATTGGAGCGGCCGTTCAAGGCGCCGAATGCCCACCTGAACACCTTGTTTGGCATGTTTGATTAGGACGTACCTCTTTGCTCAACAACCGATTCAGTTCCAGAAGCTTGACGCAGATTGCAAATAAGGTAACCCTCTCCTTATTCCTACGGAATGCTGGATTATATTTGTTGATACTTACTGAAGGAAAGAAAGGACCAAGATCTGTCTTCTGCAAATGACGATGTGTCAAATCTCGCAAAGTCACAGCATGCCAGCCAGTCCTCGCATGCATTTTCGAGTGGCTGTTCGGACACGGGATTCGACCATCCATGTAGCCGTCGTTGGGCTCGCCTAGCTGTAAATGACAGCCAGCTTGCCACCGACATGGTATGGGCTCATCTCCAGCGCAATACACTTTCCCTCCGTCGATATATGATTCCTTTCGATGAGGGCAGAGATTGCGCTTGTGGGATCGTGGAAGCTAAGTCTCGTTGGGTTGGCAGTCAGGAGCGAGATTTTATTCTCAAAGCTGCCTTCGCCACGAAGAGGTGATTCCCTGGGCGGGATTAGGCATTGTACATATACGTATTCGGAACAGGGTAGAAGGTATAACTGCAGAATGGCTGTGGTTATATGGGAGAAGAGGGCATGAGGGCTTCGACACATGCCGACCCCCCTTTTTTTTTCTTTTCAGGCAACTACGTGACGGCACAGCTTCCTTGCTGATCTGCATTTATGTCGTCGAACGAATTCACAGGGCTTGTCCTGCTCCTCATGGAGGCTTTGTATCATCTGCAGGGATAGAGATTGGCTGGGGTGACTCAAGTGCGGCCCATTGGTGCCTGAAACAAGTCCTTGAGACGCGAGTATCATTCAGACAAAAATGCGGACCATCTGAGCGATCCTAGACTTATTTCGAGGGAAAGTTATTATATCATGATTTTGAGCGGCAGATGTGATTTTCTCGCCCTAGTCCACCCCTTACTCGCCACCCAGCATCGGTTAGGTATGCGCCCGAGGCCAGCTTCTAGCATCCGTCCATGTGCGCACCCCTCCCCATGCCCTTTTCCTTTCTTCCCCTGAACAAAAACGGGGAACACCGAGAGCAAGATTCACATTTCAGAAACTGCATGAGTCGCCAGGTCTTCAGACTGAGCTATACTGCTTTTTCGTGGCGATGTTGGACCTCACGTGGAAAGGTCGACAATTGCTCGTCAGGTTTGGAAACGAAATGAGCACAGTTATAGATTATTCTCTCGATATCCGTCTCAATTGTTCTGTTTCAACTCTTCTTGGCACATATTCCGCAGAAGTAAGTACTTTCTCACGTCGATCGAATAGGGAAGTGTTATAACTGGAGCTACCTTGGCCACAGCCAAGCAAGTGCTGGATACCGAAGGATGCGAGCGCAAGATGGCGTTCACACTCAGAGCACGGAGTCGTGGCTGGGCCCGCAACAGATGAATGCGCTGGCTTCAGGTTTCAATCTCATTGGAGAAATCAAGTTTGACGGCGTGTCTATGGCTTCAAGGCGGTAGTCAATCCCCGTATGGTCGAGTTTGTGTACCAACATCTGCGAGAGCATCCTCGCCGAAAAGCACTTCAAACGGAGCTACATCGGAAGTGACGACCCAGAACTTGTTTTGGTTCGATGGACCACTGATGTGTCAGGTCGCTAGGACATAACTTGAAGACTCGTATCGCCATCCCTGGTGTAGCAATTCTTGGCTTTCTTCCCCAACTTCAACTTTGAGATTATAGTTCTTGACAGTGTCTCGCGATATCCAGTTGCTAGTTGAGCACTGCTGCACCGTCACTTGAACTTTGTCGAATTTTCGGCGTGTTCGATCGTAGAGTCTAGCAGATGTGCATCTCATCTGCAGGATGGCATCTGGCGGATGATGAACTGGTTCTGGAGATAAAAATATGGGAGAGCGGTTCTATATTTATTCTGTCAGCATCCGCCGTGCCACTCGATGCCCTTTGGGTCCAAGATTATCACATCAACTTTGCATACTTGATTCTGTGCATGCTTAAAAGATGGCACACTTCAAGTAACAGACCTTCCATACTTGAAGCATTCTAAACCCACAAGTCGTTTTTTTCCTTCCTTTTTTTAAGGGTGATCAAATACTGAAAGAAAAGGAAACAGCAACAGCGTGCGGATTGGAAAAGGAAGGAGACCATCTCACTGCACTTTGCTACCAGCTGACCTTTCAATTCACTAACAAGCTCACAAGTGTAGAATGCTGTCTAGCAGGACAAAAAACGACAATTCTCTGTATCAGTGACAGCTGGCACATACCTCCGTCTGAGACTCTGATGTTTCTTCAGCATACTCCTTCTCCTTGTTGCAACAAAACCCGCAATACACCCGTTGTGTCTCACCACGGCAGGCGAGGATCATGCGCCTGAGCTTTCTGGAGCTGGGGCGATCTTTCATGTTCCACTGCAGCATTTCACGCACCCACTGCAATGGCACATTGTCACACTGGTCTCCGCACGAAGAAAGGATATCAAGTACTGCTTCGACGCCGACTAGGTTCTCTCTGAAGTTCACTGACCCGTGCTCGTCAAGCGTCTGACGCACAAAACCTCTAGGTTTGCCTTTCAAAACCGTTACCATTTCGAGGAACACGCAACCCAACGACCAGATGTCTGTCGTGGAGTGTCGGGGCTTCGGCTGTGCTGCTTCTGGCGCGCAGTATATGGGGCTGCGCCTCTGTTCCTCCTGCGTGGTAGTGTGTCCCCGTTCACTCCAATCAAGTGAGATCCCAAAGTCTGTATACATAACTGTGTCACCCTTGATAAGAATATTCTGAGGCTTGATGTCCTTGTGCCGTATGCCCACATCAAAATGTAGGTATTCAAGGCCGGCGGCAAGACAGCCAAAAAAGCTGGCCAAATCGATTTGTCGCTTACTTGGCAATGATTGCCAGTTGGGCCTAGAATTGGATGTATTGTCGACAGAGAGAAATGTATTGAGGTACACCTCCATGTTGCAGTCCGCAACTGGGCTCATCACAATGCCGATGTTTCCCAGTTCCCCGTAGCTGCCCTTGAGCTTGATGCAGTGGACATGATTCACCTTTTTGAGAACCTCGAGTTCCTCCTTGATGGATATCATTTGATCCTGGACCTCGCGGAATCTTGATTTTCGAGGAATTGCCTTCACCGCATAGACTCGGTTATCGCTAGCCTGCACCCTCGCCACGACTGCATAGCCACCGTCTCCAATGATCCCCATGTAGCAGAGAGATTTCGGAAGCCTCAGCTTCTCGCTATCTCTGTTCATAGCGTCCTGACTCAAATTGTAATGATTGCCCGTGAGTTCAAAGCTGCCATCGAGAAAGCGAGGTTGCGCCTTTTCGAAACGCTGGCACGCGCCTGGCCCGAAGCTCTCGGGCAACCAAGCGGACCTCACGGGCAGCCAAAAGTCATTGAATCCAGAATCTACAATTTGAATAATGTCTTGTCGAAGCTCGATCTCGTCTAGGATCAGCGCTATTTTTGCCGAGCAGTAGAGGTTTCTGTGGAACGGAATCTCGTTCCTCAGGCGCTCAAATGCGCGACTGATATTCTCCGCGGCCTCCGGTTTGGGCATCCCGGAGGCGGAGCCTGCATGTGCAGGCTCAGAGGAGGCCGAAGCACGATGATTGTATGACTCCATTGGACGGCTGTGGTCCGATTCCTCTCCAGTCAATGCACGTATGTTTTGCAGATGGGCAGCCTCGAGAAGGCAAGGTTCGGAAGGAAACCGTGACCGTTGGGTGCAGATTTGCGACTAATAGAGATTTGTAAAGAAAGAGACGGGGGGACGAAAAGAAAAGCCTTGGCGATCACAAAACTTGGAAGAGTGTGTCTTTGATAACTCGAGCAGATTCGAACTCTTTCTTGGGACAGAAGTATTAACGCCTGTATCTCTCGACTGTCGCAGAATGTATCGTCTACTGGCGAGAGTGGAGGAACCAGGGGGTAACCTTATATCGATCTTATGGCTTTCGGTCATTGGCCTCACAGCCTTATTCGCCTCAAAAGTGATCGACTTACTTGGGCTGTTGCGGCACAAGGGAATAAATCAGGCGTACTATGAGACTCGCAACGAGGCTGAACTCATGGGGGCTGCAGATAATCCGCATACGCTAGCATCAAAGTCTCTGTGGCCTGTTATATTTCAGCCCGCACCTCCATCATAGTATGAGATCAAGTGAAAGTGAGGCGTCCGAGACCGAGCCTTTTAAGAGCCGAATGCCTTGAGAATGCCTTTTTCTGATGCTCGATAGATCCAGTCTCTTTTCAGGTGCACGTGTCAGGACTAGCTCTGAAATCTGGCCCTTCTTCGTTCAGGCAGTAAATCCGCAGTTTAACGAAATGGTTGACGCGTTGTCTGTGGTAGGGGTGGGATTGGGTGCCATGTCCTTAGTGCTTCAAATTACCGACGAATGCATCAAAGGTAAGATTCTCAAATTCGGTGTGCTTCTCCGCCGTGTAGGACGTTAGGATGGAAAAAAGACAAAGGGGAAAAAAGAAAAGAAAAAATGGACACTAGCTTAGGGGAATATGCTGACGAAGAAGAACAGGTTACAAGTACATGATTGAGGCAGCAAACATGCCCGAGGCGCATAGATACCTACAAGTTCGCCTGCAGATGGAGCAACAGCGATTTCTATCTTTTGCCATGGCAGCCGGGTTATTATCAAGTGACAACGTGTTATACTCGACTCTACAAGCAAATCATAAGCTTCTTCAAGGCATTTTGACTGAAATCAGGACATTATTCGAAAAGTTTGAAAAGGCAAATGGGAGATATGTAGACATATCACCACGAGGTTGGAGGGATGAAGACGATGCCCCAGAGCTGCAGACAAATCTGATGGAAATGATATGCAGCACTCGCGAGACGGTATCAAGAAGCTGCGAACCGTCCTTGTCGAACCCAAAAGGTTTGTTTGGGCTTCTAGTGATCGCGCTACCTTTGAGGAACTCATCAAGAAGCTGGCAGAACTCAACTCGTTCTTGACAGCCATGCTCGACAGCGCAAGTGCGGCGGATCTGGGAAAGATGATGGAGACCAGCTACTTGGAGATTTTGCAAGTACGGAATGATATCCAGAGCATCCGAGGTCTGGTCCAGGCGTTGACAGATGGCGATGATGGAACGCGATCGATCCGTGCGAGACCCGATTCCTTCAAATCGGTACACGGGGGGATAGTCTGCGAGACGACGTCAATGCAGACTCTATTGGATGCAGACCGCACTAGACGGAGGCATTTGAAGCGGCTAGCGGGCATCAAGATGCAGCGCATCATGATCGATCCGCCCGAGAAAACCAGTCCCACCTCAAGGGAGAGCAAAAATGATTGCGACATGATGGATAACATCATCCATGGATCTCTTGAGACGCCATGGCTGCCGAGATATAGTGGCAATGGCATACACTCACCAACACGACAAAGCAGAGCACTGCACCTTCGGGACGGGAACTACTTCTGGGTCGAGTGGATAAAGTTCCCTTCTTACAGAGAACGAGGCCAGAGGGCCATAGAGCAAGCAAGAGCGCGGTGTCTTCTCCTGGCAGGACTCCTCCGAGATGAGCTACCAGTCGAGTTTCGAATGCCCTCCTGTCTGGGACACGTTCAAGATGCCGGATCTCGAGACGAGCCGAGATTCGGGCTCGTCCTCAAAGTACCATCGCGCAGGATCGACGACACCGAACCTCCTCGATTAGCCACGCTTCAACACCTGCTGGGTGGGAGGCCGAAACCAGCACTGCTCTCGAGAATATCCCTGTGCTGCGTGCTCGCGGAAGCAATCTATAACTTCCACGCAGTGGAGTGGCTGCACAAGGGTTTGCGAAGCGACAACGTCGTGTTTTCCGGGTCCGATCCTTCTCGGAAGTCAGAACAGCTGCTCCAGCCCTACGTCGTGGGTTTTGAGTTTTCTCGCCCAAACGATGAACTTGACTTGACGGAAAAGGCCGACTTTAACCCAATGACTGAGCTGTATAGACACCCATTTGCGCAAGCCGGTGAGGACACGGGGTCGTATCGCAAATCATATGACATGTACAGTTTCGGGATCATGCTCGTGGAAATTGCGCTGTGGGCGCCCATCGAAGCGGTCTTGAAGTTTGAGTTTGACGATCCCGCCGCGATACGCAAAGACGAGGTGCGTCTCGTGCGCCAGCGCCTGCTGACAGGCCCTGAGGATTCGGATTCGAACCAAGAGACGCCAGCGTTGGCTGTGGGCTCGACGTCGTCGTCGTCGTCAACTACCTCGCCATACCTCCGTCGCGTAGCGGACAAGTGCGGCGATGCATTTCGTGATGCCGTGGAGATGTGTCTTGCGGCAGATCAGGTGGAGAGACCTGCGTACAGGGCCGAGTCGAACGCTTCGAGAAGTCAACGGCTCCGGACCATGTTTGGTGAGCGCGTGCTAGGCAGGCTTCGGTTGATGAGGGATGCTCTGCAGGGCACGGATCGATTTTGAAAGCAAGAGCCTGATGACTGCAGAAAACACGGAGGTTTAGCTTTTCGGGATCGTGCCGCTACCTTTGGCACATTCGACTTTGGCAGAGGCGAAGTTTCTCGACACACTGCTTCGCATACAATAAGATAGACCTATTTTTTCTCGTTCTTCTCCTGGGTAATCTATAGTCCCTATTGATTTTTGTTTCCCATTTTCTCTTTTCTTACTAAATATTTTTCTCTTATCTTACTTTTAGTTTGTTTCTCCCCTATCATCAGATGCTGGATTATTTATATAAAAAAGAGAAAGAAAGAAAGAAAGAAAAGGAAAAGAAAACAAGATGTGCCTTGGTTGTGTTGTATATCTGATACTCGATGCAACTAACATGCCAATTTACTTCTAGTCTGTGTGATTCGAGTTACCTTTCTTTACTAATCTGATTCCCAGCTTCACAGTCCGCGCGATGCGCATGCTGCTTGCTGCTTGCCTTGCCACAGTTGCCATTCCAGGCATCGCAGTCTAACGCCGTTGGCCGTGGCGAACTCTTGAGGGGCTTCGGGCGAGGGCGCGGCGCAGCGCAGCGCAGGATCAGACACTATTCGTCATTGCCGGCCTTGCAGCCAACTACTTACCTAGGTAATTACAGTACACAGACACCACCTACGGATTAGAACTAGGCTAAGGCGCCGCCCCGCCAGCCAGTCAGAGACCAAGACCAGACTCTTCAGCGGCAGTGGCTGAGAGGGGCAGCCTGATGCAGATCAAATGCCAGCACCACCTGCCTCCAGTACGTACTCCGTACAGACTGAGGCTCTGGCAGCTGAGATCAGGCGGGCAGCCGCTATGTTCATAAAGGAAGAGAGGGGGCTCCAGAATTCCAACAACCTCAGTATATCGCAGGAAGAAAAGACTTATTCTAGATCCCACGGTGCGCTATTTGCATATTTTACCAGAGCACACTTGAATTGTGTTTTGACTTCCGCATCCACAGCCTCATCCTCATCCCCAACCATCTACCACGACTTGCCGCCGCAAGCCCAAGGACGACGAGCATGTCCATCTACAACGATCGGGATCGCGGGCCTGGCTCCGCCGCCGAAGACGATGGTGTTCTGCCAACACATCGGCTGAAGGACATCAAGGCCGGGGATTGCAGCGTGCAGCTCCTCGTGTCGACCAAGGACCACTTGTACGATGCAGAGAACGTGGAGGCCGGCACCGACTCATGGCAAGTCATCGGTGCCTGGGAGGAAGCTTCCATCGCAGAGCTATCGGCCCTGCTCAACAGTCGCCAAAGCACCACGGGCAAAGGATCCAAGGACAGTGCTTCGTTTGGATCGAGGCACGGCGGAGGGCAAAAGTTAGGAACACAGAAAAGCTAGTCAATACATCTGAGATGAGATTCTGCGCATTGGATATATTTACCTCAGTTGACCCAACACACAGTGCTTGCTTTTGTCTTCTTTTAATTCTTGTGTGAAGATTTGGATTTAATTTCGTTCATCTTGTTCATGTTCATGCGGCTGAGTCTTATCTAGTATACATGCCCCGTGAACTCGTCATCTCCTCTTCGTACTGGCTGTCTTCATCTGAGGTATGCTCGGTTTCGGCAGCTTCATTCAGTGAGAAGTCTCCGAAAGTCTGGCATGAGTTGTGACCTGCGACTACACCTTGTACATCCATAGCCGAGTCTTTAAAAAGAAAAGACTGCTTTGCACCATCACCTGCTTTGACACCTCTAATTTTCTGGGTTTGACGCTTGGCCATTTTACCAGATGGGCGACTGCGTCGTCGACGAGAAGCTGCGTTTCGCGGCATTTCCTCTTGGAGAGGCGGCAGTTCTGATAGAAGCTCTTTGGCGTATGCTGCGGCAGTTGCGGCTGCGTAGGCCTGCCATACTTTGTTCTTGTGGGCATCCGCGTAGTCACACATTCCGCGAATGACTACACATGGAAAAGATTCCATCAACCCTGCCGCCTCCATCTCGAAGCACATAATATCGTGCTCCTGTACGATACGATCCCTTGTCTCCGCGTCCCTCATGACCTGATTTGAAGAGGCGATGGTTCCGTAGTGAATATGCGGGCTCATGGTGTGGCGAGTGATTCTCCTTACGAGCTTCGACTTGTCACAAGCACTGCATTGATCGTCTGACTGAGCGGAGTGGTCGACATGGCTTTCGAAGAGTAAGTCCCGGCCGTCGCCAGGGTGGGCATAATCCGCCGTGCCGTAACGAGTCTTCGATATAAAGTCGAGATACGTGGACATGCTGCTGGGCGAGCTCTGGTGTCGAGCCTGCAAAGCCGCGATGGCTGTCAAGAGGTTTTGCGACGGTGTGCGGGTGATACTCGTATGATGCAGGTGACCGTCTCGTGAAATCTTGCCAAGATCAGTCTGAATGACTTTCTTGCCGACGACGACGTCGCCGAGTCGTATATCACGTCCCGCAGGGGCAGCTCCGCCAATACCAACTACAAACCAAACCCGGATGGAAGGAAAGGTGCGCCGCATGTTCGCCGCCACGATTGCGGCATTATTTGTTCCGTAGGACGGCAGACCTGCAATCACAACACGGTGGCCACACATGACGCCCAGTGTGTAGATGTTGTCGTCGTGGGTAGGCGAGGAGATGCCCTTACCGACCTGGTCCAGCAGGGCCTTACATGCGGCCCATTCGACGGGCAGAGCACAGATCCAGCCGACATGGTAGTTGTTGCGATGTTGCGAGATGTTTTCAGTATGGTCATATCTGACTGAGAGCGTCGACGTGGTGGCAAGCCATCGCGCTGCAATGCTGACGATTGCGAGGAGCAGGAGGGAGACGATGATTTCGGTGAGCATCGGCGCTTGTCTGACTCTGCGTTGCTCTTCGTTCTCCCAAAGATGTTCCGCCGAATTTTCACCAAGACAATGCAGTTGTGATCAAGGTCGTGACTTCGACATGATGCAGGGCTATCAAAATGAATCCTGATCGTGCCAGTCATCTGCTTCTGATGGGAGTAGGAGGCATGGGAATACTTCAGCGGATGGAGAAGCCACGAGCGTTACGAGCGTCCAGGGCGACAACAGATGCAGCTAGACCGAACAGACGCAGCTTGTCACAGGCATGGGCAAGCGCCGGACGTGGTGATCTGGATTTATCTGCAAAGTCTGCCAGGGACCAACCGCTGCATGTCAAACAACCAAGACGTACGAAACGCTTTAGCCGCCAACAGCACCGCACGACGCTACATGAACTCTTCTTTTGTTCGGGCGCCGAGGGCGATATACCTTGTCAGCCGGCAGATTGCTGACGAAGCTGATCAGGTACAAGACCATGACTTACATTCTCCAGGACGAATAATTATCCTGGCCACGCGCGCGTAAGGTTCCTGCGCTGCCCCGTGCTTTCTTCGGTCTGGTTGTCAACAGCCATCGGCACGGCAGGGCAGAAGGGCAGCGTCCTTCCAGCCTCAGTCCCCTGCCCCGCATCTACATCGACATAAACATCGACATCGACGACGGCGGCGACGAAAGAAAGAAAGAAAAAGCCCCAACCAACGAATCAACCAAGTATTCTGCCTCGTCTAGTCTGCCTAATGTGACGAACGCAATAGCACTATCGCTGCGCCGTCTCTTAGTTCCCATTCGTGTCCCTGTGCCACCATGGCCAATGGATTCGGCGTCGAAGTGTGATGAGGGGTGCGCCACTCGCCCACCTGGAGGATCAGAAATGCTGGCTGACCCGCTTGCTCCCGTCCATCCAGATCTTGAAGGGTAGTCGAAGCTAACCCGAACCCGGGCAAGCCAAGGATATGCCCACATCACCACTAGATATTCGACCTTTGCTGCAGCACATCATGCCGTGATGATCAGCCGGCCCGCCTCTGTTGGCTGACTCTGCACTCATCAGGCTGGCCACTGGGGCCCAACTTGGCATCTCGCCTTGTGTCTGGCTCGGCGCCTCAGACAGATGCCCGCCCTTACACAGGTGCTTCCCCGGATAGTACCTCTTGTCCTCAACCCTGGTTACACAGAGAATAGTGTCTCGCGATCCAAATCGGTCAGCTATCACAATGGCAGATCCTCTCAGCATAGCATCCGGCGTCGTCGCTTTGGTGACCTTTGCCCTGGCGTCTAGTGCCAACCTATATACAACGATCCGGGACTTCCAAAGCCAGGACAAAAAAGCCCGCGCCCTCAAGAGTGAGCTCAACGAGTTGACGGGAGTCCTCCAATTACTCCTAGAAACCATCAGCAGCAATCCTGAGATCGACTTCGAGTCCTTGAAGGCCCCTCTGCACCGTTGCGGCAGTGCGTGTAAGGAGTATGGCGAACTCATATGCCGTGTTACACGGCACTCCAGCGGTTCGCGGCCGAGCGCTCGGGACTGGATCAAGCAGAAATACCTCTAGGGAGATATCACCGACTTTAAGGAGATGCTGGGTGGGTACAAGTCAACCATAAACATAGCTCTTGCAAATGCAAACATGTGAGTTTTGAAAAATCGTGCGGACTCTTCTCTTCTTCGCCAACATGGAACGCTAATCACAATGGTGCCTTCCTCTTTCCCTCTTGCCAGACGAGTTGCTGCCATAACACCACGGGTCCTTGAGGATTACAAGGACATGATCGCGGACACAACTCAAGACTTAAAGGAACACTTGCAAAAGCTAGAAGACAAGATCCAGCTCCTGGCGGACGCCGGCCAGAACAACCTCGAGTGGCGGGCGATGATTGAGGAGAAAAACAGCACACAGCAAGGCCTCAGAATTTGCCCCCAATTATCAAGCCAAATCGAGGCTCTGGAACCGAAACCCGAGGACCGACCACATTCTTCAGAGTCAGCTTCGGCCCATCAATACGTCAAAGTCGGTCTGGCTGCCGCCAAGGGCTCCATCCACGACCTGGTAACAAAGTTGCGAGATCACGAGGAGGACATCGACAGGCGAATGCAAGTCATGGCCTCCGCGGCTCCGACATCAAAAGAAACAGCAACAGAGCTGGAGCAGCTGCGCGCAACAAAGGACAGTATCAGCCAGTGCATAAATATTATCTCTGACGCACAGGACACCAAAACTGTGGAGCGGCACAATGTCTTCGAGGACATCACCCTGGCTGACGATGCCTACAACTTTACCATCTCAACCGTCGGAGACCTCGTGACTGCCCGACGCATAAATCTCACCGGGCGGTCGCGCAACATAGCCGGACAAATAAGCGACGAGAGCTATCAAAAGACCATTGACAGCTTCTCGAAGCAAGCTTCACACGACCGCCGCGAGGACAATGAGTCTGTTGATCACAGCGCCTCAATGTCCAACTTGCAGTCGCAGGGGACATCAATGCAGGACTTTGGAGCTCGTCATGGGCCCGGTCAAGTGCTTGAGCGTGCGCTGCAAAGCCCCAAGGTGTCCAGTAGCTCGTTGTAGCGGAAAATATCTGGAAACCGCCAGAACATGATGGAGTGGCGCTTGATTCTGTGCGGCCTGATCTTTGCATAGCTGATACTGACCATTGCGTATGGTGTGGCGATATTTTCTGTACTTGCTCGCCCTCTTTTTATGGCTCTGGAAGAGCAGGGCTGCATAGCCTCGTTGAAGCATATAATAAAATTTACACTGCTGTTATTACGCTCCATCGGGCTATAATCCTGTACATTACCAAAGGCGCTGATTCGGAGTAATACTTTTAAACACTAAAACCCCCGATAAAAAAAAACTAGAGTAAATTTACGAATTTTTACCAATCAATAATATAAAATAATACTACTACTGTATTCTCTTTACTTAAGACACCTTGAATGCAACATTAGCGGAATCAGAGTCGCTGTCGAGCATCACGAGGCATTACGCACAGGCCTTATAGCGTGGGCATGGCGTCTTTAAAGGCATTATTTTAGTTCGACAAATATCAAGTATTTCTTTCCAGTACCTACTAAGTAGTTAGTTTAGCGTTCACTAGGTGCAGGTGACCTCCACGAGCTGCCGCGCCACTGGTATCGTCTTGCCCGCACTAAAGCAGCGTAAAAGTTTGAAGGCAGGCATTTATAGAACCTTAATACATCTTCATATAAAAGACCTTGAGTACCGGACAAGGACCGGACAAGGACCTCGTCATCAAAGGCCCTATTGCATCCCATCACATGTTCTCCCTTCCCGATGTGCAGGTTGCATCTCCCAGCAATCAAAAGGTCATCATGGTCGATTTCGGAAAGATTGATATCCTGGACATGGAGCAGGCCTTGCACAATCGACAGGAGAGAGAAGAGAGACTCGCGAAAATTCCACTTGAAGATTGCCATGAAAAGTACAGGGAACTCCCGCCCCCGAAACACGACGTACCCGACGATGAGCTTCCACATGGAGACCTGGAAGAACTCATGTTCTCAGAAGACCGGTACTGTGGAATTTTTGAAACCCGTCCTAGCATACCGAATTCACAACCCCTGGCCACGTGCGCTCCTGGATCGCTAAAAGGCGCAGCACTCGTCCCGTGGATAATTGAAGCCCCTTTGAACTCCGTCGAAATCCTCGAAGCTCTTCTCAAACCGGCGCACCCGTTCGAGATTAATACAGCTCGGCATGTTCAGCGCCGTTGCAGTCCAAAGGCCAAGACGGGGACCAGAAACCGGCGGTTGTACGATGAATATATCCGGCTGCAGGGCCAATTGGAGCTGGATCGCCAGATTTCGTACATATATGTGCCACGAAAAGCCGTTGACAACATTCAAACGATCACTTTTGGAGCTTTTGTTCCCGTTGTTCTCAATTACATTTCGATACCCTGGGGTAAAGGCTGGGGATGCCCGTGGGCTTTGGTACTTCACGACAAGCCGTCGCCCTCTGGGGCCATCCATACATACGAGAATCGCCTAGAGGAACTGCTCGACAACCTCGAGCTCTCTGAGGATGACAGAAAATTCCGACGTAGTCTGTTGCAGCACGGATCGACGCCAGTACCTGAATGCTTGATGGACTGGTTTGCTGGGCGGCCAGGCAAGTCTGCGGCGCTGCCGTACTTCACGTCCGTGGAAGAGCTGGAAGCGAATCGCAAAGATGATGTGGATGCAGTGCAACGAGCTCATGGAGGCGAGCCTCATTTTTTGGCTCCATGTTGTCTCCCAACTCTCGATGACGCGGCCGCACGCAGACAACGCGATCGCAAATCAAGAGAGCTTTACCAGCGCATGATAGAAAGGGAAAAGCGAACCGGTAAAAGCGGATGCCGCAAGGACTCAGTGAGTGAAAGCAGAACCCATAGGAAAAGTGCCCGCAAATCGAGGCTCCGGGGCACTCATAAGAAGAAAGCCGGCGGAAGCAATAATCACGAAGGCAAAAATGCTAGGCCCGGGTGAGGAGAAAGGAGAATACAAACACAATAGCACGGCAAGAATATCCTTCTCATCTGCTCATTAAACGAAATGAGAAGTTAGTTGCCATCCCCGTCCGTTCCT